>CM076579.1:774655574-774898140 GCA_034641835.2 Pinus albicaulis | reverse complement strand
CCTCCAGTGTAAATAGAGCGTTGCCCTAGCCACTAACGCGGCCAACGTACTGATTTCCTGTGTTATAACGCTCTTGTTCTGTTCCATATAGGCGTTACCCTGGCAAAAATAGGTTTAATTTAGGTCTTTGTATTTCTTCCATATTTGTCTTCCCCTCTGAGCTGATGAGGAGGTATTTTGACCTGTAACAGATGTCCCCTAAAGTGTGAGGTCAGAGAGGAAGACGATGGCCGAAATACTTTACAATTTGTAGAGATGGAGAGATTGAAAGACTGAGGAAAACCTGAAACAACAATATATGTCAGAAAATATAGTATTTTCCTAGAGTCGGGCATGTCCCATGCTCAGTAGCTTAAACAACATGATTTCTCTAGAATAGAGATATGAAGAATCTGTCCACCAATAGGCACAATGTGGAAGTGTCTGTCATAACAGGATCATGCTGAAGAAGCTGTCTCCATAAACAATATCGCAGCTTGGGGAAGGGAACACAACTTTAATGGTGTAGCCTTTTGCCCCAAGGTCTTGACCACCGATTCACTTAAACTGCATATTTCTCAACATGTAAATGAAGAAGTTGTCATCGAACATGTGAGAAATCGTCTGATTACCAGTCGATAATGAAAACTGTTAACAAACGCGAAGGTGGCTACCGATAATGATGATGGTCCCTAAGATGCCCAGTACAATCTAGCGAGTGTGAATAAAAGGAGTTGAAGTCGAAAACTCGTAGAATCATTCAACCAAGAGCCAATGATGAAGACCCTTGATCAAACACAAGACTACCTGCCACTGATGTCTGCAAGTATCTGGGTACTGATGTGTTTCTGGATCAACTTCCTAGATAAGGTGTTGAAGTCGATAGGAAGTGATCTATTGAGAGGTAGGCACTGAGGCGTCCTACATCAGTCAACATGAAACGGAAACCAACTGATTTTGTTTATGATTTGAGATAAGGAAGAGTAAATGGGAACGTCAGACGACAAATAATTTCTGGCATAATGAACGGTTTGGTTGATAACAGGAGCAGTAGATAGCGAGATCTGCTTGAACAATAGAAGGCACTCTAGCAGGGTACTAGGCAGCTGAAGCGTGTTGAACACCAAAGAGTGTGTTAGGATTTTACTGGTGCAGGGACACTGGGAAATGAAGGCTAATACTCATAGATGGTAGGGTTCGGCTAACTGCGAAAGAGTTTTCTGGGAAGTGCCATGTTCAAGAATTTTGCTGCCAAATCGACCTTTTTGAAAATGTAACAGAGGTAGCATCCATTTTGTCCAAATTTTTCCCCGTCTGATTAAGTTTAACGAGTCCAAACGAGTAAACTCGGTGAATTTTTCATGTTTAGAGAGTCTGAAAAATGTCAGGAAAGACAACTCTATGCCCCATCTGATTAGATTTAACGAGTCCAGATGAGCAAACTCGGTGAATTTTTCATGTTTAGAGAGTCTGAAAAATGTCATAAAAGACAACTCCATGTCCTATCTGATTAGGTTTAACGAGTCCAGACGAGAAAACTCGGTGAATTTTTCATGTTTAGAGAGTCTGAAAAATGTCGTAAAAGACGACTCCATTGGGGTACCTTTGTCATGTCTTGATAACCGGGCACGGAAAAGGGATAATAGTAAGCCCGAAACAGTTCATTTTCCGTAAGTTAGTCCATCGAATCTGGAAAAGTGAGAAATATATGTTCAATGGACGTCTACCTCATTTTGTTATGAGTACGAGGAGACGAAGTAAACTCAATATTCTTTGTGAAATTTTAACGAGTCCAACAAAGAAAAAATCGGTACCTCCATGAAATTTTAACGAGTCACGCAGAGAAAACTCGATACCTTTGTGAAATTTTAACGAGTCATGCGGAGAAAACTCGATACTTTTTCTATTTAAAGAGCTTTGAAAAAAGAGGAAAAGAATGGCTCCTTGTTCTCTGTCTTGATAGTTTAACGAGCATGACAAAGGCGACTCGGGATTTTTTCGATTTTATGAGCGAGAAAAAAGATTCCTAAAAAGAATGCTCAATACTTCTCCATATTTTTAACGAGTCTGAAGAAGAAAACTCTAGGTTTTTCGGATTAACGAGCAAGAAAAGACCGAAAAAAAGAACGCTCGATGCCAACTTCGTATAATTTTAATGAGTCCGAAGAAGAGAACTCGAGGTTTTTCGGATTAACGAGCAAGAAAAATACCGTAAAAAGAATGCTCGATAAAACATGAGTATTTCTGCTCATAAATCTTGATCCCTAATTAGAACATCAGTACCAAATCTCGAGAGTTGCGATATGCGTACAGCAAGAAATCACGACTTTGCCGACTGACTTAAGAGAGTCCTGCCCCAGAATTTGCTATAAGAAGGTCAGAAGACTTTCATTTTCACTATTTTGAGTGCTGTGAAGAAGCTCTAGAGTGGAAAAGGGGTGAAAAATTCAGCTGACGATTACGGTCAATCCAGGCAACAGTTTTCGATTCCGCGAGATCCAGGTAAGAGCTAGAACCTCCTGCTATCTTTTAATTTTCGTTTTGCTAGTTTTTGCTGGTTCAAAATTAGGAAATTTTGAGGCCCTAGAAAAATATTTGCGCCTAACACGGGTCAGGAGTGCAATAGCCACGTTAAATGCACAACCCGTGAAGGGGTTCCGCGTTAGAACGCTCTGTTTTGTACTAGAGCCCACGTTAGGCGCACTGTGCTTTCTAACAATTCAATTTTTCCATTTTGAAGTGGTCCAGGCAAGTTTTAATCGGTTGAAAATGTTGCATTTGCAGGTGTTCAGCTGTTAATCATGAGTATCTGGCGAGAGAGAGAACATGAGAGGGAAGAACGAGAGATGGTGACGGATGCAGCAAGTTTAATGGCTCTCCGGAGGTGCGGATTGCTCAAGTATACCCATTTAGAACTGATGAGGGGTCAAGAGGACCTCCTGAGGTGGCTGATCCATTAGTGGGACAAACAACATCATGTCTTTCGGATTGGTGGCAATGAGCTCGCCATCGAAAAGGATGATGTGTACTTTTTGACCGGTTTGTCATGTCGTGGGGCGAGGCCAAATTTGACGGGGTCCAGAGCTGACCCTCGTTCCACTACTGATCTGATCCATGCGCACTGCATACGTGGTACCCAAGCTGTGAGTAACCGGATACCTATTGCACAGATGACTCTGAGACGCCTGCGGTCTATACTATGGATGATTGTTCGCTTGGCAGGTGCTAAGAGTCAGCATGTGGCCACCAAGGCTCAGATGCTCCTAGCCTTGGATTGTATGCAGCCTCAGGTTTTCGACTGGTGTGACGGTGTGGTTCTTTGGGTCCGAGCAGAGCTTACTGCATGTAAGACCCGTACTCAAAGGGAGTTTGGGTATGGTACACTGATTTTTTCTTTCATACTGGAGCGGATACCACTGATGAGGCCCAGGATCCCTACAACGCCATTGGTCCACGCGAGCCGAGGCAGGCTCGATGGGCCACTTTGCTTCCACGGACTGGAGAGGGTCCCGTCTGTCACTGCTTTGATGAGGGGTTTTTTGATTGGCTGGACTCCCAGATCATCATGATTGAGTGTTACACCATTTTTTGGTCATCTAACCTTTCATCATTAGATGGACCCAAGTACACCATGTAAGACCAGTTTTACCCCAAGTAAAACTTCTTTCACTATGTTAATTAGGAAACCCCAAAAGGAATAATTAATTAAACCATAATTTAATTATTATTCCCAGTCATGTTTAACCCAAAAACAAAGAAATTAATGAGATAAACCCATAGTTATCTTATTATTTTCTAGGAATAATTATTTAAATAATATTCCTTGTTAAATATTACCAAATCAACCACCATTAATTAAATAAATCATTATTTATTTGATTATATCCCAACCACTTCCTTAAAAAGATAAATAAATCATTTATTTATTTATTCTTCACTAATCAAGGGATTTGACCCAAGTCAAACACCCTTTCCCTCCAACAAATAATAATAAAATATTCCAGAGAGGTGGATCTAGATTTGATTAACATTATTTTAATCATGCACCAAGATCTAGAATGACCCAATATTTTGTTATAAATAGGAGGGTTTTCCCCATCATTCTTCACCTTTTGTTGCCTATTAGATCACTCTGGATCTATACACTTGGTCTCATTTTTATACCATTTTCTCCCATTGAGCTCTACTTTCTGCATTGGGTTTTCTACATCTACAAGAGAGAGAAAGCTTAGATCTGAAGTACTGAGGACTACAAAGAACCCATCCCATTGAGGAGATTTGGATACACCTTCTTGTTTCCTCCCAGGTGCCCTGTAATATAAAAATTCATTCAAAAAATCGTGTTCTTGTCTTGTCTGTTGGATGCATGGAGAAAACTCTTTACTTTACTGCTTAATGTCTTTCCATTTATAGATCTGTTTGTTGCAGCATTTTAACTACTAATCGCAGATCTGAAGATGTTTGGCAGCCTCTATTCTTGTTAGGGCTATTAGTTATGCGTAGCTAAAGTGGTTCTTTTTCGTACACTTCGACGAAGAATTCATACTAACAAATGGCGACTCCACACGGGTTTTAAATTACGACCGCTGTCGTTTTTCATATTCCTGCATATCCAGCTACTTCAGGCCCTAGGGCTTCTTTTCAGCTGCTTAGTTTTCCTCTTTTTATGTCATTTTTCTCACATAAAACCCTAAAAACTTAAAATTTCCAACTTTCGTGTGTTTCTGGCCCTATTGCGCAGGTAAGCGACACCAGCCGCAACTGAGACGGCAACTTTTCTGGAAAATCGTCACGAGACAACCTGAATAAGGGGGGGTCACACTTTGGCCCTAACTCGCGGACCTGGACCTCCAGTCGCACTTTTCAGGCCTCTGTTGCGATCGGCACCTCGCATCAGTCAAACTGCGACTCGCCTTTTTTCCGCATTTTTTTCTCTGCAGACTTTTTTCCGGTTCTCACGTGTACCGTCGTGTCTTTCCAAAACTTCTCCTCGTCTGCACCCCTCGCCGACCAAGATCCGGACCGTTTTACCATCTCTGGGAAAAATCTCCCTTAGGGATTTAGTACCCTCCACTTTTTGTGGAAGAGTTTTAGCTGTTTCAGCCGTCGGTTTCAGAGCTTCAGCCCCCTCTTTTCCAGATCTGTTACCTCCCTTTCAGATCCATTGAAATCAGCCCTTTTTCCTTTCAAATCACCTCTTTTCGTTTTGTTTGGACCTCCTTTGAAGGCCTCCGCCTCCCCCCTCCGGTTATTTGCTGATTTCCCTCCTTTTTCCAGCCACCTTGCCTCTGTCTCTTGGCTGTGATCTGCACCTCTTGCCTGCAGCTTTATCCTTCAGATCTCTGTCCCTTTTGACCCTAGATCTGTTGAGCTCCCTTTATGTGTGTTTTACATAGTTTTTCCCTTTCTTTTCAGCATAGTTGTGAGAGACCCACCTTCTTGGGTTAAATAGATGCATACATAGCTGTTATTTTTCTGTTATTTCAGCATTATATTCTGTTCTCTGTAGGTTTATTTTCAGCTACGCAGCACACTTTTTCTTGCTCTCAACAACGGAAAGGGTTTAAAAATTAAAATTAACGCACACCACACACTGACCCTAAGTGAAGAAGCGCTCGGTTAACACCGCCTGGCAAAGACTCTAAAATCAATTGTCACTGCACCTTATCTGCCCTTGACCTTTCTTGATTCTGTCCCCTTCTGCCCTTGTCGGTTTCCTTCTTCCTGTCATTATTGCGCCCCCAAGGCGCCTTTCCCGGAGACTTCTTGGCCTTCACCCTCAGTTTCCGGTTGATCGACCTGCTCCGCACCGTCGTCGTCGAGCCAGTCCACCTTC
Source organism: Pinus albicaulis (assembly GCA_034641835.2). Lineage (NCBI taxonomy): Eukaryota > Viridiplantae > Streptophyta > Pinopsida > Pinales > Pinaceae > Pinus > Pinus albicaulis. Next base: position 774,892,325 of record CM076579.1, on the reverse strand, counting down.
GAGTCCGCACTCCGACTCCTCTCCCGATCATCGGGTCCCCCTTCTCCTTCCGGTTCTCCCCCTTTTACCTTCACCATGTCTGGACCAGGGCCTAACGCTAGCGGTTCTCCTGGCCCCAATGCCGGCCCTACTTCTAGCGGAACCGTCACAACCACTACTCCGGCCACCCCTGTGTTGCCGTACATTGCAGGCCTCAGCCTCCCCGATTTCCATCAGTTGATTAACGACCCCATTCACCATAATACTACCTGGCCCGCTATGCCCACCAAGCTACCCTCCGATATCCCTAAGTTCGAGGGCCTTAATGGCGAAGACCCAACCAATCACGTCCGGTCTTTCCACATGTGGTGTTCCTCCAACTCCATTACCGATGACTCCATCCGTCTTCGTTTGTTCGAACGCACGCTTACCGGCGAAGCTTCTAAATGGTATGTCGAACAGGCCACTTCCTCCCATACCACGTTCGAGACTCTTGCCCAAGCCTTCTTGTCGTACTTCCAGCTCCCTCTCCGATACGACACTGGTACGGAGCTCTTGACTTCCTTTAAGCAATCCTCTTCCACACGCCTTTCTGCCCATGTTCAGGAATGGCGACGAAGACGAAGCTTATGTCGAGCCCCTCCCTTTGAAGATCGGGTTTACATGGACTGGTTCCTACGCACTCTCCCGTCTCCCATCGGCAAAGATGTCGCCTCTCACTTTCCTCAATCTGAAGAAGCCACCCTCCAAATAGCTTTAAAATATGACCCGATCTACGCTCAATCTGGTTATGTTTATACCGTTCTTCCTGACATCCCCAGGCCCGGTGGCGCTAACGCCCCGGGGGCATCTCATTCCGCCGACGGTATTGCTGGATCTCTCTCCCACCCATCTGCTCACCCTCCTATGAGCCATGGTCTCCCTCAGGGAGGGGCCAGCACCTCAAGCAATCTTCCCCCTCCCGGCAACATGTATCCAGGATACGGCATGCCTCCTCCTTCTGCCCAACCTCCTGCTTACCTCAATGTCGCCCAACCCAACCCTTACTTTTATCCACAGCCTGGTGCGCCAGCTCCTCCCGCATATGCGCTTCCGCCTCCCTTGCCTCCTCACAACCTGCAACAGCACATACAACCCCCTCCAGGGCAAGTATTTGCACAACAGGGTGCGATTAACCCCCCTTCTTCTCAAAGAAGGCGGCGAGGCAACCAGAACCCATCCATTTCTGCAGAACCGAGGACCCACCCCGTGTGGACCCCAACACTAGCAACCACCCCTTTTGCAGTATTCGCCTGTGCTGACAAAGCCGCCGCACAAACAAGCCCCGTTCGTGTTGCGGTGTTTACGGTCACTACACTCACGATTGTCCTCTCTTACCCCAGATGCGACAGATGTGGGAGTCTCAAGCCACATTGCGCGGACAACACGCCTCCCCTCACGCTCCTCCTAATGTGGCCACTACCCAGCCAGCTGTGTTCACCGATCCTTTCCCTCAACAGGGATTCGTGGCTACCCAATCCCCCGACAGCCATGTAGCCCCCCCCTCGTCCATTTCTGGTTCCTCTGACTACCAGATCCTTATGATGCGCTCCGATCCTTCCCCTTCCGTCGACCTTCACCTTCAAACTCGGTCTCGCTAGTACCCCAAGCCTCCTGCTCAGTCTGCTCCCGAGCCTCCATCTTCAGGTTCTACAGAGCCTCTTTCGACATCCAGTGGCCCCTTACACATCCCTCAACCCAAAGTTGAGGTTCATCCAAAGATTCCAAAGGGCCCATTACGCCGAAATGTTGCTTCCGGTCGAGCCGCTCAGTCGTATAGTATAGTAGATGATTTGGCGCAATCCCCTGCTGCCATTTCCACACTGGAACTCCTCCAGTCGTGCCCTTCCCAAAAGAAGGCTCTACTATCTGCCGTGGGCGCTGTTGATCTTGCTGATGACCAAATGATTGTTTTTGACGCCACTCAATCGGACCATCCTCCTCTTCCCCCTTCCGTTGCTTTCCAAATCCCAGTCAAAATCCGGAACGCCACTGTATCCCGGTGTATAATTGATGAGGGGGCATCCACCTGTGTGATGTCCGCTTCGGTTTGGAAGCAACTCGGATCCCCTGAGCTGGCCCCTTCCACGATCACCCTTTGAGCGTGGGACGGTCATGCCTCCCAGCCTATTGGCATGTTTCGTAACTATCCCATCACCCTCGCCGGTAAGACTGTTTGCGTTGACGTCGAAGTCATTGACGCCCCTCTAGACTACAACATTCTATTGGGGCGAAGCTACACCTATGCCATGTCTGCTGTCCCATCAGCGGTTTTCCGCAAGATGTCTTTTCCACATAATGGGAAGATAGTCACCATTGACCAGTTGACATATCATGAGCCTCCCTCTCAGACCTCCTCTGAGACCACCATCTCTTCTGTAGCCAACAAGCAAACCGTCGATTCCCTGACCAGTGTCTCCCCCGGCGTTTACAAGGACTCCTCCCTGCTTGGAAATTTTCCTTGTCTTCCCCCTCCTCCTATCCCTGATCCCAGCTCGTCAAATGTTTGCATGATGCAATCGTCTCAGGCCGCCCTCAAACGACCTGCTTCGGCTAGTCCGCAACCGCCCCTTCGCCCTCCGCAACCCGCTCCTAGCCATACTTCTCTGCCAACCGGAGCTCCTCCTTCTGGCCTTCCTTCTACAGCTGGTATCCCTGAACCCCTTTACCCCCCTGGCTCGGTTCCCCCTGGCCTTAACCATCTCGGAGCCGTCCCTCCCGGCCATTACCCTGCTGGACGGATCCCCTTCCTGGCTCCCCCTCCCGGAGTATATTCTGTCCCCGTCATGGCCACCCTCTCCCTTCCTAACCTAACCTTGGGCATTCCGGTCTGGTACCTTGATCCCCCAGCTGCCACCCCTCCTGGTCACCCCAAACCCTACATGGCTTTGACACCGGTCCAACCGGTCCCCCTCGCTTCTTCTGTTGCTACTGTGCCCCCAGCACCTCCACAGGATCCCTCTCCTGTCGTGACAGCTCTTGAGAAGAAACGCAAAGCCCATAAGGGGGCACCAAAAGATAAGACCACCACGACTGACCCGACCCCTCCCCAACCTGCCAAGCCCTGTGCCTTGTGCGATGTCGCCAGTCATGCCACCCATGCTTGTCCCGAGTTGCCCCGTATCCAACCCATGGTTAAAGTCGCGTTCCCCGAATCTACGGCCCCTGAAGCCTCCTCTTCGTCCGTAACCAAGAACCCCAAGACTCTCCGCACCAACAAACCGTGCGCATTGTGCGGTGTCCATGGCCACTACTCCCACCGCTGTCCTCACCTGGCGCATTATCGCGCATCTTTAGAGGTCATTCGAGAGTACTAGGTTGAACAGAATCAATCTGCCTCTCCCATCCTCGCGCAGTATGCTTCAGGCCAACCCGAGGATCCTCCCGATTCCATTGTCATCCCTCCCCCTGATGTTCAGATGACGGAGTCCACGGTAACCATCCTTTACCTATCCTCCTCTGCACGACACTCAGAGCCTAGCCCGTCCGCAGCCTCCCCCGTTGTGTCCCTTGATACCCGAGATCACTCCACTTGTGTCTCCGTTGACCTCCGCAGCCCGAGTCCTCACCATGTTTCCGATAGCTCTCATACACCACCTTGTCTGAGTCTTGATCATCCTGCCCCTTCCTCCTGCCATTCCCGCTCGATGACTTCTGTGCCCTCACGCTGCCGTCATTTCCTTTCATCCCCTCACACCATCTTGCAGGACCCCCCGTCCACACCCTTTATCGGTTACGCCAATGGTGCAAGTCGCTACTCCAGGAATCTTGCCTCGGCAGGGTGGGCCATCTTCACCCCCTTGCATCACCTCGTTCTGTCTAACGGGGTATGCATTGGTTCTGCCACCAACAATCAGGCCGAATATGATGCAGTGCGTGGCCTATTAGCTGATGCCCTCTTGCATCGCATCCACCATCTGCACGTTCGTTTGGATTCCCTGCTTCTTGTAATGCAACTCAATGGTGTTTATCGTGTACATAACCCTGTGCTGTTTAGACGCTATTTACGAGTGAAAGTCTTAATACGTGCGTTTGAAACCATAACTTTCAACCATGTACCCAGAGACCAGAATCACTACGTGGATAGTATTGCAAACCATGTTCTAGATTGGCATTTATCACACACAATTCATACAAGACAATAACATTAAATCAACCATCAAAAGCCAATACATATCCATAATATGTGTCGCAAACCATATATTGATGAGTCCATCTACTCTGATACATACGACATGCCCATAGCATGTTCCAAAAACTGGGGGCACCATATGCCCCTCCATACATATACATACGACATGCCCATAGCATACAAGCAGCAAAGCTGAAAATCAAAAAAACCTGGGGCACCACAGCCCTTCACACACTAAGTGGGGCACAACCATCTCCCACACCACACTGAGGGTGGCACTATAGCCCCTAATCACGATGCCTTTCAGGCCCAGCAATGGCTCTCCAGCCTGAAGATGTAGATCACGTATGCCTTGACCGACCATCGCCATGCGCCGCATGACACCTTGCCATTCTGAGGGAAGACCAACACATGGCCTTCTATGTACCGGCGTCGTTCAAATCTCCGCCGACCCGCGTCCGATACTCCTGGGCTAAAAGATGCTCACACGTGTGGGTCCTCCAGTAGGGCGGCTGCATCCTCATTCTGCGCTGCTCTCGACCCACTCGGACCTGTAGCTCCAGACGCTGCCGGTCGTCCCATATATCCCGCCGGTTTTACCGGTGCTATATCTGCATACCAAAAGTCCCTGAATCAGCATCATCATTTACTATTCAAAAACTTTAACATGCCCATATAAGAATAGCAATTTGTCACTTACCATCGGGCCCCCAGACTCGACCAGACGGAAGTGGCAGATCTGGATCCCCACAGTAGCTCATCCCACTATACGGGTAGTCGTCTATGTACAACGGCATCTGATCCCAATGGGCAAAAAACTCCGGTCGAAACACTCGCCCGACCGCCCCTCCTCCTCCTCTGCAGAGTAGTCGTCCCCAACGACGCATCCTGGGCTCTCTCGGGCCCCCATCTGGAAGCCGCACACGAGGCCTCAAGGTCGGGATCTTCTCAAAGAAGAAGGCGCACAATAAAGTCCCATATGAGCAATCATGATTCACCTGCCGCCTGCATAGCGACAACTGTCGCTTTAGCGCTACCAGCATCATTTGGGCCCACCCAAAGTAGGTCCCACCCAACACACTCTCCACTATCATCATCTGCCCACCGGTGATGTGATGGAACGCCTGGCTGCCCAGGATTCGCAGCACAGCTGCGGCCACTGCACAAGTTTCTAGCCTCTCTAGATCCCCGACCGATATTCGAGTCCCCTTGACTTGAAGACCCGGTCGACAATGGCGTTCCACGAACTCCATGATATGCCGCCCCCGCGGCAGCACTGGCCGCGTGTCTCCCACAATCCCTAGTGGTGGGAGGCCGGTCAGGAAGTACACATCCTGGACCGTCAGTTCGATCCTGTGCCCTTGCACTACAAAGATCTCCTGATCTGGATCCCAATCACTGATAATCTGGGCCAGTAATGGCTCCCCTGCTCTCATCAACGGGTTCTCCACAAACTTGAGGACCCCAAATCTGGCCAATACACGACGAACGCCCTGATCCGCCTGGATCTCTGTCCGAAGTGTTCCCAGATCCCTCTCTCTCCAGTTGACCCACAACTCTGCCATACCTGCACAAACACATTATTTTTGTCAGGGTACAGATCGGGAAAACCATAACCACACACCAAAACCCAACTCCCAGCCATAAAACAGCACCAAACCCCCCTCATCTCCTAGGTCGCAGTTTTCTGCCATTTTCTGGACCAGGTCGCACTTTTTGCCCTAGAACCTGCGTCCTGGGTCGCACTTTTTGCCCCAAAAGGTGCTACCCGGCCGTAGAGATGAGGGAGGGGCTGTTTCTGGGGTGTTGGGCCCTAAACTGCAAATCTAATCCACCAAAATGCAAGAGCAAGGTTAGGCCTCTTACCTCCAACTGACAGATCTCAAATCCAACGGTCGGTTTGTCCGCTACGTTCGCCGCAAGATCTAGGGCCTTCTCTCCTCTCCACATTCACCACAGCAACAATAGCAAATGAATGATTTTGGAGGGAAAACTGCCTCATTAAAAGAGAACCCCTGTTTCTTCTTTCGACCGCTGCGACCACACCGTAGCCCCGTTCGACGAACCGTCAGCACCGCTGGTTAGATCTCACCGAGCTCTCAAATGGGTTTTAATTAGTTTTTGGTGATTTGACACTTCACCCGGACACATTTTTTCCATGAAAGGTCACTTCATCGCTCCTTAAAATCGAATTTCCTCACTTACGACACTTGTACTTGGGGCACCATATCGCTCCCTTACTTGTCCATGTTTGTGTCGATTTTCATCATGAGTGCCCACCTTGTACTCATGCTTCCATGGCCCCCCATTGGGGCCTTCACTATGTGGCAGCACTATCAAGTCACCCTTGTTTAGAGCATTCAAGTTGAGTCATCATTGCATTCATGGAGTCTATCCTGCGTCCTTTTACACCCCACTATAGCCCTCCATTCTTCTTTTCTTGGTTCCTCTCTTGTGTCGCATATCATGACCTTCAGCCCCACTGTCCCCTGTCCCTGTCGATATTGTGTCAGTCGCTGCCATGTCATTTATGCCCTTTATGCTCTAACAAGGGAAGTCGTCCATTCGCCACTCCATCCTTCCCATTTCCACCATCATCATTAGTGTCAGTCTGTCCGTCGCTCTATTGTTCTTCTCGCGTGCCTTAGTTGAGGATCTCTCATTGCCTCACCTACGGCGGACCTCCTTCTGTCGACATCAGCACATTTATTCCAGAAGCAAGGTCTAGAGGGCGGTGTACCTTGGTTCCAGCTTCCACTCTTGTTCGGTGCCTCGGATCGGGCAGGGGGATCTCTCACTTCCCTTTGACTTGATTGCTTCTCCAGCTCCTTTCAGCATGATCGAGATTCGTATAATCGACATTCCAGCCTAATGCTAGCAGCTCTCTGATGACCTGCCATGTGAGATGTCTCAACCCTCATGAGGGTGTGGCCTCACAGTAGCCCCCCTCATGCCCTATTTTGTCTCTTTCATTGCAGCTCTTGATGCCGCCTCCAGATTTTGATGATGTTGGCCTTAGCCACTGCGCACTCTATGATTTGCATGTATCACTCGTATTTTTAGAGCCCTTCCCCATTTACAGGGGGCATTTGGGTTGTATTTATCTCATGTACTCAGATGTTATTGTACTAGTCCTGGCTGTTATCCCAGGCACAGCATGTATGTGAGACTCTTCATTGTATTTTTATCCGGCCCTTGATTATGCCAGCTGTACTTTATGGTTCGGTCCCTTGTTTACTGCACACACTATTCTTTTGTACTTTGTCTCGGCGAGCATAGGTATGCCTCCCCCGCCGCCTTCGGCACAGGTACCCTCTCATAAAAAGAGACTTGTTGCACCTGCGAGTCTCGTCTCCTCAGGGTCTAGTCCTTCAACACACTATCTACCTCACATTTCTCTCTCTGACATCCCTTTTGTTGTCTAGTGATTGTGTTCTTACAACGTACTTCGGTCATACGATTTGCTCCCGACACTCGCACGCTGGGGGGCAATCTGTTACACCATTTTTTGGTCATCTAACCTTTCATCATTAGATGGACCCAAGTACACCATGTAAGACCAGTTTTACCCCAAGTAAAACTGCTTTCACTATGTTAATTAGGAAACCCCAAAAGGAATAATTAATTAAAACATAATTTAATTATTATTCCCAGTCATGTTTAACCCAAAAACAAAGAAATTAATGAGATAAACCCATAGTTATCTTATTATTTTCTAGGAATAATTATTTAAATAATATTCCTTGTTAAATATGACCAAATCAACTACCATTAATTAAATAAATCATTATTTATTTGATTATATCCCAACCACTTCCTTAAAAAGATAAATAAATCATTTATTTATTTATTCTTCACTAATCAAGGGATTTTGACCCAAGTCAAAGTCCCTTTCCCTCCAAACAAATAATAATAAAATATTTCATAGAGGTGGATCTAGATTTGGTTAACATTATTTTAATCATGCACCAAGATCTAGAATGACCCAATATTTTGTTATAAATAGGAGGGTTTTCCCCTTCATTCTTCACCTTTTGTTGCCTATTAGATCACTCTGGATCTATACACTTGGTCTCATTTTTCTACCATTTGCTCCCATTGAGGATCACCAGTTGTGCATCGTAGCATTAAGTCTGCCAATATATTGTTAAACCATCTTATGAGAGCAACCATGGTGGATTTTGGAATTTCAAAAGAACAAACATTTTATGGTTGGAATTCAAGCCTTAGGGAAAAATATGATGATAGTGACCCTGACTATCTGTCAACAAATACCTTTTAAATCAAAACATGATATATACTCTTATGAATATAAAACAACAAATAAGTAATTCCTCATGGTGTGGTTTATTCATGATAGGAAAATTTTCCTTTAGATCTATTATGCTATATGATGGGCAGTCTTAGTTGGTGATCTGATGCAAGGTTTTGAGGCCTATTTGGCATAATATTGTTGCTATTCTAGAATAGAAAATGAAAGTCATTTTCATTAGTGAGCATATCCCCTTATCCAATGTGATACTCATCAAATTAAGAAGGAGTTAAGTGTAGATTTAAAATGAAACAACTGGTAAGTAGCATATTATTCCTTGTGTTCACCTTCATCTGATTTGTTTGAACCTTGTACAAGGAGGGATTTGTTCTGGGGAAGAATTTTATGGCCTAAAAGGCATTGGGCCTCATTGAGAACCATGTTAAGCACACACATGGTGTATGAGGAAGATAAACACACACACACAAGAGACTCAACACACAATGAAGGATAAGCGTGAGGCTTTCTTATTTTTCCATTATACATGATGTACATTTATAATACAATGGTGTGACTCTTGGTTTCACATTCCAAGGTCACTTGGACTCCATTGTGACTTTTTGCATTCCACACCTACCCATGTAGGATTAGGTGTTCCAACATCCCCCCTTAATCCGAAGGGGTATGTGTGAGTCCAAGAAGAGATTTGTAATAAAAATATGAAAAGTATACATGGAAGCCCTTGGGCTGAATCAAATCTCTAAAATGTTGGAAAAAAGAGGTGGTTTAAGGATGACCACCAACACTGGAACGAAATACTTGTTGCAGTTCCCGGAACTCTTCCAAAACTAGCAAGAAGCTGAAAGCTTCTGCTAGAGGAATTGTCCCTCATAAAAATGGGAGACCTTCAACCTAAAAGAAGGGAGGTATACTACCTGTGATGGTTTTAGGATTACCAACAACTCTATAATGCTTGAAGCATTTCCTAGAACTCAACCAAAGTTGGAAAGAAGCTGAAGGCTTCTGCTAGAGGAAGTGTTCCTCATATATGAAAGGGATACCTTCAACCTAAAACAAGGGAGGTCTACTACTTGTGATGGTTTTAGGTTATCCACCAACCAAAGATGTTGGTTTAAGGTTGTCCACCAACTGAAGGCATGCTCATGGGCATCCGTTTCTCTAGCTACATCGTTGAATCTGGAAGGACGAATTGTGGCTCAGGCTCGCTTGGACTGTTGTGTCTCTGGCTACAACTCTGAACATGGAATGAGAGATTGTGGCTCAGGCTCGCTTGATCTGACGTTGAAGCTTGTACATGACCACCATTTTCCCCCCTGTCAGGGACACGGTGAGATGATGGTGAAAACTCAACTGCAAGTTTGCTCAATATCCAAGAAAAAGTTCTAACATGTGTCGTAAACATCTTCTTGGCTGCTGATGCCCATTTCCAAGAAGCGATCCATCCAAGATGAATCTTTGTTCTTGCAGGAGGCTTGTTTCTGAAGCATCTGTCTGAAGAATGTGTGTGCCGACCACAGTGCTTGCATGGATGAAGATCAAAATAGTGATATTTCATGTGGCCAACTCGATCACAGCATTGGCATTTCTCAATCTGTTGTTGTTGTTGTTGTGGAGCAGGATCTGGAACAGCTGCAGGTGAACTGTCATATAGGAATCCAACACTCTGAAATATGATGGGCTTGGTGTAGTCTGGAATATGAAAGGACACATCCTTGTCATATCCAAGACCAGTTCGGTGCTTTTTGTGGACAAGCTCTTCCCAAGGTCTGATGATGGGCTTGAGAAGTGCAGGCTGAGATGTTGCATATGCATGTACATCTGCTCTAGTGCAAGGAACTGAATGTGAATCAACTGCAACTTTATTGAATTTCTTCTGATGAGATTCCTTCATAATATTCTGAATAGAAACAGGTTCAGAATGGTGACTCTTTTGTTGAAGTTCATCTTGCTGAAGCTGAGTTTCCAACTGCAAAAACTCAATCTTTTCTTATGCATCTAGCAAAAAATTTTGAATGTTACAAAGAGCATCCTTGCTCATTTTTATCATGTTATCAACATTGGAATGAATGAGGTTATTCAACAACTCTAATGCCTCATTTATTTTAGCCATTTTTCGACAACTTAGGCTAAAAAATGAAAGGGTGTCGGCTTCAACCGAAAATGCACCCGTTTACAATGTGATTCAACAACAAATACAAATGACTCCAAAGAATTTCCAAATATGGAAATCTCAAAGTACAAAATCTGCTCCTCAAATGATGGAGGACAATAAAAAATGAGTTACATCAACAACTCAAATTTACTGATTGCAACTATGAAGAAGAAATACAATGTCAATTCAATACATCATCTCTACAAAATATTTTGTAAATGTGCAGCTGAATTTTTTCTTCAAATAACTGTTTTGCAATGATGGAAAACTTGTCTTCTCATGTAAAATTCTTCAGAAAATCACCCTCTTATATATGCCACAAATCATAAAATGTAAATCTCACTTTTCTCTATGTATACTTTCCATTTATGATATGTCATTTTCTCTTTGCTGCTGTTCATTTTCTCTCTTTCCTCTCTCTCTCTGCTGTTTTTTTTTTTTAATTAATTAAAAAATAAATTAATTGGGATTAATTAAAAAATAAGAAGGAGGGATTGTAGTAAAAATGGAGGAGGGGGATTTTTATTAACATAAGGAATTAATTTAAAAGGAGAGGAGAGGTATTATATAGAAGGGGCGAATATTAAAAATAAAGGAGGTATTATATGGAGGGGGTTTTATTAATGGAGGGAGGAGATATTATTAAAAAATTCAAAAGTCGAATTTTAAAAGGATAAAACAGGATAGTAATTAAAAAAGGGAGGGGATGGGATAGACTCTTCGTAGAGGGAGATGAGGGAGGCGTAGTCATAGAGGGAGATGAGCGGTTGAGGGTGGAACAGGAGCGAGGGGGGGGGAGCGATCTGTGAGAAGGGTGGGGAGGCGTGGTGTGAGAGGCCGCAGAGGGGAGGTCCGTAGGCCATGGTGAGGGGGTGTGTGGTTTGGCGCAGAGGCCATGGTGAGGGGGATTAGGGAAGAGTGTAGCTTAGGGGCCGAAGGGGAGAAGGGTAGGGAGCGGTGTTGAGAGGGGAGTTGAAGGAGTTGAGGGAGCATTGCTTAGGGGGTGAGATAAGTGCAGAGATGAAGGGGGTATGGTGTGGGCTGCATAAGGCAGGTAGGTAAGGAGGGGAGGGGCCGAATAGTGGCTGAGTGTGAGGGCGTAGTGGGTAGGGAGAGTTGCGGGAGGGGACAGAGATTAGTGGAGTGTGTTTGCAGAGTTAGCAACGTAAGGTGAGAGCGTACTACTGTGAGGAGTGGTGAGGCTGCGTAGGGAGGAGAGGTACTGTGAAGGGGTTTGGGGAATGGGCCGTGGGTAGTAAATTTAGCAGTAGGGAGAGGGTTGTTGCGATGAGAGGGGTGGGTAGCGGGTAGGAGATGGGGTGTGAGGAGAGTTTTGGAGTGTAGAGTGCAAGTTGCAGGGGGCTCGAAAGGCCAAATATATATATATATATATTATTATTATTATTATTATTATATATTTTAATTAAAACAACAGAGAGCATTGAAAGAGCAGAAATTTCACAAATGTGGCATAAAAGAGAGAGTATTTTTTCTTTCAGCAGTAGAATATTGGATAAATTCAGAATTAGAGATTTGCAGAAAACTCAAAAATATTTTAGTGAAAACTTTGAAATCTTTCCAGTAGCCCAGCAGCAGGAAAATGGACTTTAAAAATGTAGAATTCTTCCCAAAAATTTCAGCAGAAAACCCAGAAATTTGTGGAAAATTTTCAATGAAAAACTTAGAAATTTTTCTTTCAGAAACCCTCTTTAAACAGTATTCAGCAGCTCTCCAAATTGCAGAATTTAAAAGTCATAAATTGCAGAATAATGTGCAGTGAGAAAACCTTCAGATGCGCAGTGCTTCTTTTCTTCAAAACCACTACTGCTCTTCTTCAAAACAAATTCTGAATGTGGAAAAAAGACTGCTGCAGAAATCTATGAGTGCTGCAAAAATTATCAAAATTTTTGCAGATATGCACAGGCCATAAACACAAATGGCTCACTCAAGGTTTAGCTAGTTATGGACTTCTCAGCTCTGATACCAACAAGAACATCCAAGGACCAATGCACATATGTGCATGTGTTGGAAATAATTTTCTGGTTCATGAGAACATCCAAGGACCAATGGACATATGTGCATGTGTTGGAAATAATTTTCTAGTTCATGAGAACATCCAAGGACCAATGCACAACAAATGCCCTTATGATTGTTCACATCTATTGCTCAGGAGTTGGTTGGAATGAGTTATACCTTCTGCATAAGTACAGTAAAATTGTCATCGAAGAGTAGACTGACCCTTAAATTGTGGAATTTCGGTTAAAGAAAATGCTCCCTTTCAGGTATAACCTGCATTTTATCATTCCTTGAGCTTTATGGCTGTAATTATTAAAACACAGTTCCTCTTGGTTCAGGTAATGGTCAAGTAATTTTTCCACCAAAATCTTCTGGAGCTTGAGCTCAGCCTCAACCATTTTTGACATGCCATTCCTATAGGGCAGACCACAGTGAGAATGGAAAGATGGTAGATGGCCTGGTATTCAGTTAATCTCACCAGTGAATCAATCCCCTGTTGGTTAAAACACACTTATTTTTAGAAAAAAACACAGTTGTGTATTGTCTTTGCAAAGATTTCAAATGAGGAAATGTCTCTTGTCAGGTAGAAATATTATAATTGGACTTATATGGACAAAAAAATGTTCCCTGTCAGGTATAACCCACACATTAAAATGCACTAAGCTTCCTATATGCACCAAGAGACACATATACTTTCGCTCAAGGACCATGTATGAGGAGTAACAATTCCGCGAAAATCCTTTGTAACTTGCATCCTTTCTCAACGCATTTTGTCGTGTCATTATAGTGGGGTAGACCACATTTAGAATGAAACTATGTTAGATGGTTCAATTCTTTGTCAACCTTACTTGTGAACGAAGGACCTGTTGGTGAATGAACATTTAATTTAAAAAAAAAACTAATATTGGCTAATGTGAATGAGGTAATGTTAGAATGAAACTATGGTAGATGGTTTAATGCTCTATCAACCTCACCAGCGAACATAGGTCCTATTGGTGAATCCACATTTAATTTTGAAAAAAAAATAATATTGGATACTGTGAACGAGGTAATGTCCTTTGTCATGTACAATTCACACTTGATTTTGTAAAAGATTTGTGTTAGTAACTATATCATGCAAGAGAGAGCTAAGGAGTTTTAATGTTCTCTTGGCATGCCATGGGTTTTAATGTTAATGTCTCTAGATGCAGAACATCATTTTAACTTTTGGATATATAGATATACAATGATAACTCATTTTTATAATATCTATAAATTAATTTTTATGTCATATCTGTAGAAATCAACAGAAATTCGTGGATTATAGAAGGCTTCCTTTACTTGAAAATGAAGGCTCAATGTAGGTTTCAGCTGGTGTTTTAATTTGTGCACCCCATTCCCATGTTCCATTTTTTTTATATTGAAGTTAGAAGACCCATTGATATACTGATTTATCGATATCAATGTGGAAAAAATTGTTTGAAACACTAGGTCAACCTCACCGCCTAGCCGCTTTGAACCCCTGTGCAAAAAATTACATTGGAAGCACAATATGAAATCTGACTGTTTTATTCTAGCTATGGGGTTTATTTATGCAGAGGTTAGATTTAAAGGGTTTCAGAGAATTTAACCATTGTTCTACCTACTTATTGTCAGAAATATAGTATGTTTGTATGGTTGTTTTTAGAAAATTCCTTGATAATATGGTCTAGTTATTCCAATGAGATTTTAGGTCCTCCATTTCTAGTGGAAACTGGAGGAAAATTCAACTTGCATGTGATTCTTATGGGTAATTGGAGGCACAATCAAGTGGCATATTTTTCTCATGTTTATTTTTAGGCTAATGTTAGTAGTTAAAACTATATGTTACTGCATAAGAAAATATATGGATGTGTGTATGCATATGTTCATTCTGATTTCTTAAATTGTCCACTGGAATAAGAGTTAGCAGACCTAGACCAAGCATTCCTTATTATTCATGTTCATTCTTCAAATGTACCACAAAGTTCAAAGGGATTCAAATGAGATAGGCTACTCTTCTCAAATTCATTGTTGCACTGAACATTGTACCATAGAGAAAAATACCATTTTTGTGTTTTTATGGGCTTCAAATAGTTAACCCTCTTTGTAATATCCAACATTGGCCTTGTGATACTTGAAGTTTAGAAAAATGGTAAGAAGTGGCTTGAAGCCCTTGAAATGGGTTGGAAGTTAAAGATGTTTTATAATGTTTTGGATCATGGAATATATATATATATATATATATATATATATTTTAAATTATGGAGCGTGTAATAAAAATTTTAACTGTTGTTTTTTGGCATTATTAGTGGGATTTCAAGGAACTAAAAAATTATGGATCATTCTACAAATTGTTTGTATAAGCTATATATGGTGTATGTATTTACTATTATCCATACTGAATAATAGGTATTTATTCCCCAAACAGAGGAGAAACTTTATTGATAAGTGAAATTTGTTATAAATTGTATTTGGTGTCTATTTATTTCAAAATAGGTTTATCTTCATAAAATAAATGAGGAATGTTATCGATATGTTTATTCCAAATTAAAAGAGACTTTCTTGGATTATTCATACTTGAACATAGGTCAATTGATATCGTACACTTTAAAAATGTGTTGTCACATTAGGAAGATGATCCTTATGGATGTCTTTTGTATTAATCATTGACATTAGTTTTAATTGTGATTGCTTAATTGTCAAAGTTTGACACATAATTATTTAATGAGTTTTTCATTTCTTGTTGAATTTGACTCACTAGCATGAGGAAAAACATGAATTTCCTTAATATAAATGCAATATTTAAGAAAAATTTACAATTTTCCATATTTTCTAGATTTTTTTGCGCAACTCTTCTCCAAAAAATGACCACATGCTCTAGATGTATTTCATATAGATATTCTCACTACTCAATTGGTTCAAGTCATGTTTAGATGATAGGAAGTGACCTTGGTGTGTTTAAAGAGTACTTAAAAGGGGGAGTTGATGGGTATAGATGGCTATTGATTAAATAATTCAAGAAGCCTTTGAAATCCTACAAGGACTTTCTCTATGGAGGCTCGTAGAAGAAGTCTCATTTGAATAACATAGAGCAAGGTAGGGGTCTCGATCCATATTATACTTAGAGTATCCCTGAGTAGTTTACATAGGAATGTATGTTTCCACATCTCTTGGTGGTTCACACTGAATTATAATATGAACATCATTGATGTCCAAACCACGTGCCGCAACATTTGTCGTAACTAGGAGTGAAAAATTTCCCGAACAAAATCCAGCAAGAATCACTTCATGTTGTGATTTTTGTATATCCCCATGCAAATCACGAGCATTTGGCAAAGATACAGTGATTTTAGATACATCATTATTTGACTCAGTAAAAAAAATCACACTTCCCCCATTGTTATAGCAGTGAATAACATTTGGTATAACTTGTGGTCTTGCTAAATAGAAACAAGGAAGAACGATGTGTTTCACACTTCTACTAGCTTTCATCTTATCATCTCCCACAAGATATGCAGTTTTTCTGTCAGGTTTCAAGAACCTTCATGCAATCTTCTTTACCCAATCTGGCATTGTTGCACTTAAAAGAAGCATTTGAACCTTTCTTACATCCTTAAATTTTCCAAGAATGATCTCCATGTTCTACAAAGCCCATGTTCAACATTTCATCAACCTCATCTGAGACACTAAATTTCAAGGATTTTAGATTCAAAGTCCCTCTTTCAATATGATCCTCAATGCGCCCAAGTGTACCGACAATGATATCCACACCTCTATGTAATGCATATTCCTATGGAACATAGGGAGCACCTTCATATACATAGGATGAATGAAGGCCAACAGCTCCACCATAAACCTCAAAGTCAACATGGGCCTGTTTTGCAAGCTCCCTTGTTGGAACTAACACAATCCCACTGGGGGCCCTTCCATAGGTTGTATTCCTACTTTTTTCATTCAGATCACTTGTTAATGATCCACAATAGGCAACACAAATTCCAATGTTTTATCCTGGCCTATACAAGCTCGACCGACCATGTATGAGCCATTGAAGATAATCTCAAAGGTCATTGCATGGATGGGGAAGAGTGACTCAATCCCCTTGGACTTGAGATTCTACCTTAGTGGCTCCGAGATATTGAAATTAGAAACTTCATTGGTATTCTCTTCCGTCTCTTCCTTCTGTTATTCTTCTTCATATTTGACAGCGTTGCCCCATGTTTTCTTCTTCTTCTTGCTGCGCTTGGGACCAGAATCCTCACCTACGGAAAAAAATCATATCTGAATAACAAGGAATTCTAATGCTTGATACCTTGTGAAGCTAAATATGACTATGGTTCCCTTCGTATCACCTTATTTTTGACAGGCACCTTCCTATTGTTACATTAGTATATATTTCACCTCCATGGAAAAATTGTAAATGATGCTAAATCCATGATATGTTGAAAACATTGACCAACATAGGCCTTGCATTGCCAATCTCTAGCAGCTATCAAAGAGATGAATCCAAGCTAAAAGATATGCTATGCTTTCTCTGCCGGAAAATGTCAATTCTTCTACAACATCTAGGCAATAGTTTTTTGGTTCATGAGAACATCCAAGGACCAATGCACATAAGGGCATGTGTTGTATACTAATGCTTTGATAAGGATACACAATTTTTATTTTTGCGTAAGAAAACCTCCTATCCATAAATAGTAGCCCTGTCTAGAAGAATAAGTGACCAAGAATTGTGTTGAAACTATAGAGGTTGGCAGGATTACTGGTTTATGCATGTTTCTGGTTACATTGAATGATATTTAGCAATAGAACAACCAATCACATGCAAGAAACATATTAAATAGCACTCACCCATTTCTTGGAACTTTAGCTCCTTCATAACTTGACATTTATTAACAAATTCCTGCATATTCTTCACTACATCTTCCACATTAAAATCATTCATAGTCTCTCTTGAGGTAGAGTAATTCCCTGTATGATTATTTGGTTGCTTCCGCTTAAGTCAATCTCTCTCATATGAATCTATTTCTTTTTGTCTATGTAGCATGGCAGTAGTCATATCCTCTTCTCCATTTTAAAGCCATGTATCATCATCATCCGGTGGAAGGTCCAAAGCCAAAAAATCAGATGAGGAATGGTGCAAGGAAAAAATTCATCAATGCATTCATCCAGAACATGCATTACATTTTTGAAACAAAAGCAAAACATCATATCAAAATAAAATAATAAAAATTATCTTTCATACCTAGTCCTTCGAAAGTAAAAACAAGTGCTTGTTGTAATGCCCATGCACCAAATAATAGAGTCTATTTCTTAAACCGTATAATAAATATGAAAATAATAAGTTTTAAATATCCTTCAAAAAAATATAACCCTCCAAGAACACAATCAATCTCCAGAAAAACAGGTTAATAAAAATTTGGAAAATTTAACTAGCAGGTTTCAGTGCTCAAGTTTCCAATTTTAAGCCTTTTGCACCTACTGAAGTATATATATTTCATTATATAAAAAACAACAACAAAAACCTTAGTCTTGCAAGGTATCATCTAGAAATTGGTTTGTGTAACTGTCGTTTTCGAATGATTACATTCAGATTTCAACATTGAACATTTATTTAAAACTACACTAAATAATTTCCTTTCCTGTTAAAAATAGAATCATGCTAAGTAAATAGAATGTCATAGTGCATACTATCTTTATCCTTAGAGTGAATTTCCTGTATTTTTTTTGAATCAACAAATAAACATAAAAATGTTTTTTCCTTCGAAGGTTTTCCACGAAACGTACTTTTCTATGTTTCACAAAGTAAGAAATTGTCTGCTCCATTAAACACACTTTTCTATGTTTCAAAAAGAAATTTAGTGCTTCACATTGGTCACTCTCACAAGAAACCAGGAATAACAGGAAATAGAGCCATCTTCAAGAACCTTAGGGAATTAATTACGCTTCTCTGTCTTAAAGAATTATACAAAATATCAATCACATACTCCATTTTGGTTGAGTGTAGTTTTAATTGAAATTGGATCGTTACTAAGTTTATCAACTATTTGATTTGAATCTCTAATCATGGCTACTAACATAGGAGAGTAAGTGAACATATTTGATCACAACTTGCTATTTTGCAAACTGAACACAACCATGATTTGTCATACGTCAATAAAAAAGACAGATTTCATTTGCATCATAACACAACCACACACTTTGACAGAATTAACTCAAGGCTTGGGGAGGTTAGGGTTAAATACAACATTTCATAACATAACCATGTGGATTTCATTAAGGGAGAAGGTTCCAAAACTAAATAATCTCCTGCAAAGGAAAACCAACCTAGAGACTGTTGAATATTTTATCTTGTTTGCTTTGTCCTGACTCCTGATATGGCAGATGCACTATTGGTTTGCATTTTATAACCATTTTAACTTGACCTTATCTGTCCTATCTCGATATGGAAGAGCTGATATCAATTTTATTTTCATATTAGTTTCAATGTTTTGTGTGCAATAGGAAAAAGTCATGATGCCCTTTATTTCTAGCCACAACACAGTTTCTTTAATGTAGAAGGCTTTCTCAGTTTCAATTTTCCTGTTGGTATGTGTGATGTTTTTTGCAAGGCATTGGAAATAACCCTTTTCTTCCACTCCCATGCCATTGTTGACTTGTTGTGGTCCATCAAGGGTGCTCTTGTTAGTTGGGGTCTATTGTACTTCAGTGGTCTCAGGTTTGCATATCCTGTGGGGGGTGTGGTGTTTCCCCTCACACCCTTTCAACATTTTATAAGTAATTTAGGTTAGTTGTGCTACTTGACTAGACATATGTCACTCCTTCGCATGATGCCTGAAAAGTTGAAAAGGAATAGTTTGATTTATGTTTCACTACTAGGCTCATGCTTCACTCTTGCATGAAGGCATGTGCCTTCAGTAATGGGTGCAATTTGATTGTGTCTGTAAAACTATTTTTTGTAAATCACAGGATTCACTAGCTCATAGGTAGCATGTTTTAGTACATATTCCCAACATTTATTTCTCTTTATATGTTTCTATGGAAAAATCCTTTGTGCTATCCACCATTTTTTCATAATATGCTCATTGTACTGATATATTTTTTATCGATAGAACTTGGAGGCACACATGTATGTTTGTTTGGCCTCCCTCCTATAGACACAAATTGAATTTAACATCCCCTATGCTTACAATATTAGAGAAGCATGCATACAATTTTGAATTCGATTACAAGAACTTATGTTGCTTTGTACATCAGGTTGTGGTCTAGTGGAAACTTAGAGAAGTTTTTGTGATAATGACATGGTTTCAAATCCTAACAGGCATGCTCCTGAGTCCTCCCTTGCATGAGGTTTTCCAGGTGTGGCTCTTGAATATATTGAATAATATTGAGGTATTCAGGTTATGGTATGGTCCTTGTGTTAGTGTGTTTGGTGCATGCATGTATGAAATCACACCAACTTAAGGGGTGTGGTTTTCCCTCTTAAGTTGTTGGTCACAGGCAGAAAATATATGGAGTCAAGCAAGTTAGTGGAACATGCTAGAACATAAACATACTAGATAGAGAAATAGCATGCATATTCAAACATAAAAATTAAACTAAAACTAAAGCAATAACAAAAAATCTCTAAATAGAGTCAAATAACTTCAATAATCCAAATGCCGGTGCTTATGTCCCCTCTTATTGAGTGCTGGTAGGAAGTGAGGATGAAACTTTAACCCACTTGCCAAGGGGCCCTTATAATTTGGGGTCCTAAGTCCCGATGCAAGGATATCTTTACTTCTGAGCTGCCTTGGCGCAAAGTGTCCCTCCCTCTATTATGGTGGACTGAAGTTGTTGGATGGCCAACAAATGAGTCCCCTCTATCTCTGCTCTGGATCACACACTACTGGTATTGTTTGGGGAAATTCTGGCCAGCATAACAATGTGCTCTCAAGTTTCTCATCTCTTGGTGGCCTTTTATAGGAGAATTCAAACCCTCCTTCCCTCTCTTGGTACATTGTGGATGGTGACCCAAGAGAGGGGGATGATTCCATTGTGTGCCACATTTATTCCATTGTGTGCTCCCTTAATGTCCTAAGGAGGCATGGATGGTTGTCCTTAGGTGACTTCAAGTGTGGAATCACTGTCCTAGAGTGTGATTTTTTGAGGTCCCGGAAAGTGACTTCTGCCACTCCCAGGATTTCACGCTTTTTGGGTAAAAAGGCATGCTTATCGATGTGTTATGCGTGCAAAAGCATTTATGACTAGTTCACATTTGATTTTTTCCTCATACCTTAGAGATTTTTAGATACATCTAGATTCTCTAATGTCTTTCAGCCCTATAAATCCTTCTTCTTAACATTAAATAATGTGCCTTTTCTTGTACGATTTTCCTTTGATAACAGTTGCACCCTAATGTGTGAGGTCTAGGAAGAACTGTATAGCTGAAATAAATTATAGTTTCTTTTACGTATACTGTGCGTAGAGAGAGAGACCTGTGTGGAATTGGAGACACCCTGCACCGTTTCGAAGAATGACCATTGCCTGTGAGACCAATATAAGAAAATATAATACAATATATACAAATTTTCTACGAGGCAGGCATGTCCCATGCTCGTAATGTTGTGGCTAGTTAAAAAAATCTATTTGACAGGTACATGTTTTGTCTTCGTCACTAATATGGTAGTGATCTGTTGGTTGATGACGAAAATTGATGACGCCCTTAGGGTCGTTTTTTCTTTAACAATAGGTGGAATGAGGTACCCATATGCGTAAAATTGGTATGGCATGTAACTACGCATTATATGCATAGGTTTTGGCTAGGACCTTCTCATGTAAGAATTGCTGAAAGAGACGCTTATGAAGGGACGGGTATTCAACGAATTTTGATCAAAGTGCAATGGTTGAAAGGTATGATACCATCTTGACATGAAAGCTTGTGTTGTAATCGAATGTCAAGAGGATCGATGACATCTGTGGGCAATGATGTCTCTCACAGTGCCACCCAAGGATGCCCCTTTTATGAAGAGGGGTGATCCAAGGTATTGTTTCCTTTTTGGAAAATAGGTATTGAAGTCAACAAAAAGGAAGCCTCAACCGAAAGAGAGGGTCACTGATTCAGGGGATCAGGATCCTGGATGTGATGGGTTTAACACAGGCATGATGACGAGAGATTACTAAAAATTGATGATGGGGATTTAGTGGCCCAAGGCCAGAGTATAAAAATCAACTTGGCGGTAGTCATAACTATTTCTGATGGGGAAATCCCTGGAGTGGGTAGGACTTCCAGGGTGGGTATAAACTGGTTATGAATGTCATGGTGGATTTTTCATGAGGGTGTGATACTCCAACTAAGGGTGACCAGGGACCACTGCCATGGGGTAAAAAATGAATGAGTGGGTGGTGGATAGAGTGCGTTATTTGCGGTCTTTGTACACTTACCAAAAAAATAAAATAATGAGGTTTGGTTTGTGCAAAACACAGAGATGGGTGCCCAAAAACATGAAAGTGTTTGCTCACTGATGGTGTGAGGAAGGTGTTTTTCTGAGGGTGGGGGCCCCATTGGTTGATATCATGTGTGAGGTTGATGAAGCAGATGAAATAGTAACACAGATGGAATTATGCTGGTGGAGATATGGTGGGCCAAATGCGAGGCACGGTAGTGTGCTTTTAATATGCCTGTACAACCTGGTCTTCCAGGAAAGGGGTTTTATTTTGTATGGTAAAACTTGACCTTACGCATGGTGGATGAACGAGCATGAGGTGCTTCCTAGACTATAGTGGTATGGTCATGGCGTCATTATTGTTTGTGATATGTGGTCTACTTTGTGTGACGAGCGCCATGGAGGGGAGGCTTTACCGACCAACGAGGATGTTTGTCATGTGGAGGGTGAGGTGATGATAAACATGATCAGATATGTGGAACCTATGGTTAATTTCTAATGGAGAAATGATGTCAAGATAGGTAGATTTTTCTGGGACTCTATCATGCTGGGGGTAGAATGCTACCTACTCTGGAACTTTCAGTAGATGGAGTTGTGGACGGTTTGCATGTTTTCTTGAAAAAACAATGACCTCAAGTGAAAGCATCTTCTTTATCCAATATTATTGAAATACATGAGCTTTATAAGAGAAGATAAGAGATGGCATACCTGTTGGTGCTGAAAAAATATTTTTTCAGGAGGGCGAATGTGTGGCATCACCTCTGTTGGTTATGGAGTGTTAATCACAGTGCTGCTTTTGGTTCAGAGAAAGGACCTTCTAATCTCTCATTATGGTCCTCCAAAGTTTTTGAAAAGGTTGATATATAGGCGAATATAGCCCTAATTCAATTCATTTGTACTTGTTGAGTTTTTGATAGGTCAGAGGCTTATGCGGAGTATTTTTTGCCGTTGTAGTCAGCCTGAGCACCAGGGATTAGTGATATCACGCCCAGGTAACCTCCATGACGTCATGCACTTTAATTTTTTCAGTATGAGGGTGCCTGGGTCCGTCAAAAACTATTTTGTACAGATTCTGAGCCATTTTTACCCTAGATTGTGCGGGCGATCAGGGTAAGGGTGCGCCTTCTGTGTGCGCTTTCTGGGGTTTTGCGCGCTTTAAGTGCTCTGTTCCCCACTTTTGGCTCACCTTATGCATGCCTGTGAGAAATACATGCATGCATTTAGCGAGCATGACTGAGGGACATGCGCGCAAAAGGCCAAGGAAAATTTTTGGATTTTTTTCCTATTTTTTGGTGTTTTTTCTGTTGCTAATTGGTTCCAGTTTGGATGACAGGTTGTTGTGGAGGGAGCGGGATTGGCTCGAGATCTGTATTGGATTAGCCATTAACGTTCAGGAGCGCTGACAGTTGGTGCAATGGGGTCTCCTAAAGTTTTCGAAGAACGAGCTTCTTCGGTCACAGGACCAACTGTTGCGTTACTTGATCCATCATTGGCACAGGAGGCACAACGTGTTTGTGCTGCATGGGAATGACCTTGCTATCCATCTTGAGATAGATATATATTTTGTGACCAGGATACTGCCTCAGGGTGAGGCGTTGCAGTATCCACTTCCTTATGGGAGGGTGGATTTGTAGAGGTTTCAGGCACGTCATTGTGGCAGGGCTCCCCTTACGGAGGGGTGCATAGCCATCGCTTCAGTGACAGACTTGGCCAAGTGGTGCGCTCTGGTGGCTATTGTGCGAATTTTAGGGTCGTTGTCTCCACATTAGGTATCGAGCCCACAGGTTGGAGTCTTCTTCGGGCTAAGGGCAGGGCATTTTTTTTATTTTTTCTACTTTATTTATGGCGGGATGGTGACGCAACTTAACAAGGTCTGGAGTGGATCAAAGTTGTTTTTGTACGCTAGAATTCTATGCAACATCATGTATGAGTGGGTGGTGCTATTGATATCGATGGTGGCGGTGCCTCCTGGGGGGCCATGCGAGCCTCGCATGAGGAGGTGGGATCCTGTGATGCCGCGGGGAGGTGGGGGTATGGTGGGGCATTACTAGAATGCCACGATGGAGGACTGGTTTGAGGTCAACCCCCAGATGTTTCTACCATTACCATACACAGGGATGGACTTTTGGGGTGATCCAGAGATAGGTATCCCTCCTAGATATGCTTGGGGGCCAGTAGGTATGTTTTTATGTTTTCTTCATTTATTTGAGTATATATATTTTAATGTGTTTTTATGGTGACACTGAAAAATTTGGTTACTCTTGCAGATGTTGGTGAGGTTGGCCGCCCCATGGCTCAATTTTTTGGCCACGATCCTCTTAGGAGACCTCGGGGAGGTTTTAGGGGGTAGGTAGGAGATCCTGCAGAGCGTCAGGGTGGTGGACCTAGTGGTGCTGCCAGTGGTTATGTTGGCCCTTCAGGAGAGGGCAGCAGCTTGGTTGCGACCAAGCGAGCTCGTGCTGATGTGGAGGTGACACGTGCTGATGAGGCGGAGGTTCACATTGTTGAGCTGACTAATTAGGTGTCAGCTCTGGAGGATGCCTAGGGTCGAGTGGACCGCTTGACCTAGGGGATGACTTTTCGAGGCTTTCTGGATGATCTCGAGGAGGTCTGGCTAGATATTTTGATGGCTCGGGAGAGAGACTATCGGCTTGTTTTACTTTGGGTGGTAGTCTCATTTTTTATGACGGCTCTAGTAGTGGTACCAGGAGTGGCTATGGGTCTAGGTGCCCCACCTGGGGGAGTACCGCCCTAGAGTTTACTTGTACACAAGGAAAGCACCCATTATGAGGATGCTTCCCCTATTTTTTATGACTTTTTGTGTATCTTTGGGCTAATCAATGGGTCAGAGACACTATTTTTTGTACTCAGAAACATACACGATGATATATATATACGAGATATTTTTGTGGCTTTACATGTTGTGCCCCCTATTTCTGCTTATGGATGATGTTATGCTGATGGATGTATATTAAATTTTTTTTTTGTATGATGGTTTATTCAAGATGAATTCCAATTTAGAATATTGTTAGCTATGCAATCGACTGTTTGGTTTTGAATGCTTGGTACATGTGTGAATGTAATGTAGTCAAACTGTCTGCTTAATCTTTTTGCATGCAAATATTTTCTAAATAGGTGTGAATCTCTTATCTCAAATGTTTGGTTTAATTGAGACACTACTAATTGGGAATCAAGGTAGACATGTGTATGGCGTATGCCCTGATAGAGGGCATTGCACAAAATTCCAATGACGACGTCATATTATTCCTAATTGTTTATTGTTGAACTAATGCACACACCGTTTGTGTAGAGTGGTGATTGGTCAAGGTGATAGATAACCAAGGCCGCTACCACTAAACTTTGATACCATCTTGATGCTCCATTAGAAAATCCAAAGTAAGGTTCAGGTTGGTAATTCATTGCGACACTCTAGTGCATTTCGTAATAATTCTTTTGGTCCAAAATTTGAAGTGATTGGGTTGTTGTACGTTGACTCTAGGGTAGGGCCTTCTTGGCCCTTATGGGTAGAACTTCTTTAGGTAAAGGTCGTTGACGGGGTTGCTGAGGAATGTCCCATCTGGTTCTGTCAAGATGTATGCCCTCTGGTGGAGGAAATTTTTTATGATGTAGGGTCCTTTCCACAAGGTTTTAAACTTTCCTGGCCCTAGGGCTTCTTTTGTGACATCATAGCGAAGGACTAGTTATTCCTCATTGAATGAGTGAGGGTTGATGTGTCGGTCAAATGATGCTCTTACCCTTTTCTTATGGGCCTCGTTGTGTTGCAGCGACTTCCATCTGCTTTCATAAATGAGCTCTAGTTGTACTAGGCATTTTTCTAGAGGCTGGGTATCATCGAGGAGTTCGATGGCGGCATGAAATTTTGGGATATCGTGGAAATCAATGCAAAAGTGCATGGAACCCTATATTTTTGTGGCTGGAAAAAGGTGGGAGTCCTGGGACGTGGGGGAAGCTGCAATCCTATCCCCAGTATATGTTGATACAAATCTTATGTGGTGTATCATGTCGTCAGAATTTGGTGGGGGAAGAATCTCCGTGATGGGAGTTTGCATAAGTGCAAGGTTGGGTCCCCTGTTCGGGTGGTCAATATCCTGTTGGTGGAAATTGTGCCTAAATGTTTCCATTAGCAGGCATGCCTCTGGTTTGTGGTTATAGATAGTGAAAATGGTGCATGGTACCACTGTGGCAATGGAGTATATTGTGTGGGAACCAACACTACTTTTCGTCCTGGATGTGGACGCTTGGAAAAGATCTGTTGTAGAAGAGGAGGTCTTCTGCTTCCATTTCCATGTCATTCGCTTAGGTGTGTCTAGCTCTATGGGGGAGCGTAGAATTAATGTTTCTCTTGCCACTCTTAACTTGGGGATATGCTCACATTTTATCGTATGGTGAAAGTGTGAAAAAATTTGGTAATAGGTATGCGAGATCTTCTCTTGGTTAGAGAGAAGTCTCTAAGGGAGCACGAATACTGTGCAAAAGATATTTGCTAGGGGCTTCAGTTATTTACACTGATTGACTTGATGGTCATTCAGGTCGCATAGTCCACATGTTATCCTCGGTTTGGCCTGGGTCATGCTTGGTTGGTGTGCTTTCCCAGCTTTCCCATCATGCCGATGTGGGTGTGGGGTTGTTGGCTTGTGGGTGATGTATTTTCTATATCATTTTAGTTCATCGTCTTGGTTCTTCTCTATTGTATGAATCATATAAATGAGGGGACAAAATCGCGGGATATAGGTACAGTGTTGTCCACAATGATTTCCCTGACATACTAAGAAAAATAGCCTATATATGGGGATCCCTTTGTGCTCATTTTGCGGTCTAGCAGGGTACTAGTGTCGTAACGCTGCTAAATCAGGGCAAATGGTGACCACATGATTAGGAGTTTTACATAACACACATGTTGGTATTTGCTACAGAGAGCGTTTGGGGGTAACTAGGGGTTCCCTGAGTGGTCGATTTTCAACTGAAAATAATAGGATGGATTTGCTCGTCACATCTTCTTGGCTTGTAGAGCTGTTCATGGATTTCGAGTTTGTGCCATCTTCTTGGGAGAAGCGAACTATGGTTGATCGCATACAGGCTAGTGTTGCACGAAATCTAGGTATGTAGTGACAACGATGCACTGGGAAGTTGTCAACACATATTTTACATGAGTACTAGATTTCCATGTTGTCGAGGTATACTATATGATTTGGATACCACCATTGGAAAATTTCCAATGCTGGGAAACCAATGATGAAATGATCAAGCTCGTCACAAAGTATGCAACTCTTGATTGGGGAAGGGGGCATGGTAGGGGATCCTTTTAGGTGATTTTCATTCTTCATGTAGGTATAGGATGATACGAGGTTCATCTCTGGCAGACTGGATGGGTGTAATATCCAAAAATTGGGATTGCACAGCAATCCTGTTGAAATAATGCACTTCTGGGAGATTTATGCACATAAATGAGTTTGCAGCCCTTGGATCCCTTAGATCAGAAGATCTAGAGTCTATATCCAAAAGGGGGGGAAAAAAAAAATCAAACTAGGTGTGGTAAACAGATCTCCCACCACCTAGTCTAGCTGAAAAACACCCTACAAGAGTGGCTACAACTATGCACAAAAAACTGCTTCAGAAATAATGCAGTCTTGGAAAGCATGAGCAGGAGGCCATAAAATAAGATCAAATTTTGAATATACAACAGAAAATCATATTTACAATGATGCTCTTACATTATACAGTAGAATACAGAAGACAAGAGAGAAGGAAATATTCAGAAAATAAGGCTGCAACATATGTATAAACTGCAAAATGAATTAGCAGCATTATTTTATGGAGCTGCGGCAGCTGAATGTTATAATTCAGATCTAGAGCAGATCTGTGTACAAAATATCAGATCTGTTTCAGATCTGTAGACTAGAAAGTTTCTATTACAAGATCGCCTTCGGGTTTTGATCAAATCATGTAATACAAAGAGTAGATCTGAGTTTTATGTAGCAAATCTGCATTATTATTCAGAAATTTCTGAAGATGAATTTACATCAAAACATATCAGATATAAATAGAACATGGATTAGCAAGCTAATCCATGGATCACCAAAGTGAAAGGCAAATCCCAGCACCAGAGATCTCTCATAAAAAATGGGATCAAAACACCTTGCAAAACCTCCACTGAAAATAAGGTAGTCCCTCAAGGGAAATGGCGCTGTAGCTTAAATAACGGAGTTGGCCTGATGCCAAGATACAAATCTAAAGCTCAAACAACTAGTGCACTCTTCCAAGAGGTTAAAAGACACACTCACTGAGAAGATGCACCAATATAAGCTAGATCTGAGCAGATCTAGTGTTCCACTTGATGCAGCCTACAAAAGCAACCAAACCCTCACTGGATTTGTGTTGCAGTTGGAAGTAGAGCTTAGAAAAATGCCTGATAGTGGATGAAATCAGAAAGACTCCTCCAAGAATCCTCAATGGAAGAGGTGAAATCCCTGCATAGGAACTCCAAGTGCTAAGCAACACTGTTCTCCACTGAACAACAGAGAATGGTATTTGTCTAAATAGACAAAATACTACAAAATATAGACAATCAACAAACTTCTCTTGTTTCCTTTCCCTTCCTTTTATAAGATGAAATTTGTTGCAAATCCTAAACCACCTTGATGAGTTATCCCTTTTCACATGAGGGGCCTCCTTCTATAACTGTGTTGTCCCTTCATGAGGTGCATTGTATCTAGACAACGCTGTATATTTGGTCAAGGTTGACCCAGTCTCATAGCAAAAAGCTCTTTCACACCTGCAAGTGATTTGTTTACATGGCCCAGATTTATCCTTGTTCATATGGGCATTGATTTATTCATTCTTTTAGGAGTTTTTCATGTCCTCCTTTATTCATTTATTCATGCAATAGAAAATGAGACAAAATTTCATATTCCTCTTAGCTTAGGCTAAGTAGGAATATTACAGTCCTCCCCTCCAAAATGTTGATTGTCCTCAAGCAACTGTAGGGTGAGAGCCATAGTACTTCACCTCCTCCATTGATGACACCATAAATGATTAAGTCCTCATCATAAACCAAGTGTTCATCAAGTCAACACATCATGAATTGTTCCTCCAGGGTCAGCATAAGATGTGCATAGTCCATCCCACCAGGAGTGAAAAATTCAACAGAAATAAACATGGTTGGAGCAATGCTCCATCTGAAACATGTAGCATGAGGTAAAAGGAGAAGTTCCAATCCATGTGGTACATACGAAATGTCCATCCTCCCTCCATACAATCCCATAAACAGTACAACTATATCATCCAAGTGTGGAAGCAAGACTGCATATATGAAAATAGAAATCTGAGCTTGAGGAGGTGGGTCAAAATCCCACATGTGATGCCAGCACAGTGCATCTCCTGCCTGCATTAGATCAAGGTGTGGCAAGTGGCATTCCCACCACACATTTTCTGCATGAGTCACCTTAACATGGCTGAAGATATCAGATAATTATGGTGCCTTTGGAAAGCACCCACCATGAGAAGGAATCTCCCTTTGCACAACAAGGGAGTGGCCAAGTTCAACATTTCTATTGGCCCACCCAAAGCCATGAGATCCACATGATCTCTCACCCCCTTTAGGAGCCATATCCTACAAAAACATGGTAAAATAATGTGACAATTCGAAAAATAAAGTTTGCTCTACATGATTAGATCTTTCACCATCAAAGTTCCTCATACACATGGAGTTGTGCATGGGAATTCCCCCTCTCTCAAAAGAAGGAAGGAATGGCTGAAATGACTCTTGCATAGAGTCCATTGGCTGTCCCAAATCCACATAGCTCATGCACTCTTGAAAGCGCTGATGTAATTCCTCTCTCAAGCCTTCCCAATCAAAGCTCCTCATGATCAGGGTATAGATCTTCAATGAATGCATATGGCTGAGAAAGAATTCTTTGTGTGCCCCTTGTAGTATCTTCTTCTTGAGTTTGGAATCTCTAGCCAAGAAGACCCTACCATGATTATATATGACTCCCCCTTGGACTAAGTAGCCCTATTCTTGCTGCATGTCATCTAGTATCATACCTGTGTGGAGATCTTTGGAATACTCTACGAGCAGTTGAGATTTCCAATACAGATCCACACTGTTCAACAATGACAGCGTTGATGATAAATCCATGGAAGTGCCTGTCATTTTTTTGATCTCTTATTTGAAATCTCTCATGCCAAAGTTGTGTGTTGGAAGGCTGATCCTCCCATTATTCTCCTCACACATTGCAAATCTAGAAAAGAGAGAGGGTGATAGTGATGTAGTGAGAGGAACCCCCTCACTCTTGAGTTGTCCCAGGCCCTCGAGCATTGTAGCTTGGTCTCCCATTGCTCCAATCCTTCTTGGATCTAGATTTGGAGCAGCACTTTGTGAGGCCTCCCCCACAAGATCTAAATTTGGTGGCCTCCTAGGTGGTTTGCCACTAGATAGGAATGTCCCCTGCAATATTCTCATGAACATAAGAGAAGGGACTGTGAGATCCTTGCTTCCACTACGCAAATCCATCTATGTTGTTTGTGTGGAAGTGTTAGGTGAGGGATGAGTATGCATGCCTTGGATCATTTGAGGTTTACCACTATTCATGTCCACCCATTCCATCTACAAAGCCTTCCAATCAGTGGTGACTTTCCCCAATGTAATCAACCCTTGGACACCCAAAATGATATTGGTGTCTGGTATGTCAACTACAAAAAAGTGATCCACCAAGGTGTAGGACTCCATAGTGACTGAGAGAGATGGGACATACTACACGCATTGGATTTTCCTATCTCTTGGGACCAAAATAGAGAATCCTTCAAAATTATCAGTGGGAATTTCCCTCCTCTGCACAAGATGAGCATCAATAAAGTTGTGGGTTTCCCGACTGTCGATCTGTACAAATACCCTCTGATTCATGATTGAACCTTGTACTCTTAGGGTCAAGTACTTATGTACTCCTCTCAAATATGCAAGAGCTCCTCCCATTGGAGCAAAGGCTCCATCCCCATCTCCATATGGTGTTGGATCTCCCTCAACATTATCAGCGCTGTGACCCCTTCTTGGTGTTGAGGCATAAAATGTATCTTTTAAACACCTATTTATCTCACATTAATTATCAATCCAAGAGCGACTTTTTATTTCAAGAGTGTACTCTCTCTGAGACTGCAATTAACTAAGAGTAATGCTATAAAAGATGTAGTATAGTATGCTAGATACAAGAGTAAATGGATGCTTGTAAAGAAATCTAATTACAAGAAAATGAATGAAAATAATATGAAATCTTAACTACTCATTCTGCAAAACATCAATCAGGGATACAGTAAAAATAACTCATTCCCTTAGAAATTGATGCAACTGAAATTACATTGAGACAAGGCAACTAATCTGGGAACTTGGAAGCAGTAACCAATGTCCTCTACAGTTGATGGTCCTGTTCTTTAAGCAATCAAAATGAAATCGAACTTGAACTAATTTCTGATGAAAATGAATAAAAGAGAACTTCTTCTAATAACCAGATTTGGAAAGGAACAACAACTCGTAATTCCTATGTGTACACAACAAATATAACCACTCTCTTTGCTAATCTGAACCTATGAATCAGAAATGAAAAATAAACAGGAATGGAACAAAAAACATTAATTGAACAACAAATATAAAATTAATGCAATCAGGCAACGAATCTTCTTAATACTTTAACCCTGTCGACAACGAACACTATGAAACAGTCAATCCGAATGAACTATAAACCAATGGAACAACATCCAGAATTAAGTATAGAACAACAAAGATTTATAAAATATAGCAAGATGAATAAGACAGTAAATACGATTCTTGCTAAGATAGAAGAGCAATTCATTAATACTCACAGCAAATCCGAATTCAATCCAACAGCAACCAAACAACTCTGTAATTGTAATGAATCTAAATGCAATTATCACACGACAATAAGCAAAGGATAGAAATACAAACAACAGAGTAATTCCACCAGGGCCAGGCCCTTACCACCAGTGATACACTACTGTGTTACTTCAAAACTTGATAGATGAAATGAAATGCACCTTTATATTAATCGAGCATAGAGTATTATAGAGATCGCTCTCTAAAGCCGAGAGTCAATAAAATGTAGTATTATAAAAGAAATGTCTCCCCTAATCACTAAAGGTGTTGCCTTATATAACAGACTTTGATGGACGAGACAAGGAATAAGATGAGGTTTGAACAACGATCCCTCGAGATCAAAGGATCCTGAGGGATTTGCTTCCCTTCTTTTAGTTATCACATGACTTACTTTGATCGAAGCCGAGCTATCTCTTGCCTTTTCTTAGCGATGCGTTCAGATTTCATTTTCCTTGGTAGGATTTGGTCTAATGCTAGAGGAACAGTAGTTGCATTTATCTCAGCCTCGCCTCTGATATAGCTGTTCACCTCGCCCAATTCCTGTTTTTAGCAACAAAAAGCAATCTTTAGTCATCTTTTTACAATAAACATAAATCTTTACAATTCTACCATAATTTTTGTAATAAATCATATTTCTAGGGTAAAAAGGATTATGTCTAAAGTAAAATAATGAGAAAACACATAGTGAATTCATACCTTTTCCATTGCTCAACACTCAGTTCATCATCTTCATCTTCCTCCTCAAAATTTGAGAAGACTTCTATGTAATGTGCTTTCCCAGCAGCACATCTATGTCCAGGTGCCCATGACTCTTGGCAAGTAAAACATAGTCTCTTCTTTCTTAGCTCCCTCCTGACTTCAATATCAAGAGGCTTCTTGAATGAGCTCTCCTTGGAAGGAGCAGATTTTTCTTCCTTCCCTTTAGAAAGGTGAGGGGCCTTGCTATGGAAAGTTTCCTTTGCTTTTGGCAAGGCATCTTGGAGGTCTCTAGCCCTCTCAATGGTATCATGCAAAGTGATGGGCTTGGTATATTTAACCAATCCATGCAAAGGTTCCTCCAAGCCATTGCTGAACATGTACACCCTCCTTGCTATAGATAGGTCAGGAACCATAACAGATAATCTCAGAAACTCAAAGATATAAGTTTCTACATTTCCTAATTGCTTTAATTTTGCAAGGCTCATGAAATGTTCTTTTGGATCCTTTCTGTCAAACCTCTCCACCAGTATTCTAGTGAATTCAGAATAGGCAGTCACATTGACATGGCCCAATGTAGACAACCCATGGAACCACCAATTGTGTGCTTCACCTTCAAAGTGCAGTGCTGCAATATTGATGGCTTCAATCTCGAGGACTTTGTTCAACTAAATGTAGATGTCCATATTTTCTACCCAAGCCTTGGTAGAACTAGTGGATGACCCATCAAACTTGGGAAAAATAATCTGCCCATAGAGTGATGTCTATCATGATTAGGGAAGAACCCACCATCTCTATAATGATGTCTTGGTCTTCTTTTGTCCTTGAGGTGGCAAAAATCTTGGAAACTCAAGTGGTCTTTGAATCTTTGATTCTGAGATTCATATTCCACAAAGTAGTCTTCAAGGGATGCTTTCTCTTGTGGCCCTTCATTCTTCATAGCCAAGAAGGTAGGCATAATAGAGTGTTGTGGATCTTGTGGAGCTTGTTGTTGGTTCACTGGTTGACCAATCCAATGGTGAGACACGCCAGAGCTTTCCCCAGGATGAAATCTCCTAGGAGATTCCCTTATCCCATCCATTCTCATCTCTTTGATCTCTCTAGCAAGATATTTCATGGCCACCAAAAGAGTTATTGCAAACTCTTCTCCTTCTTTATCACTTCTATTTTCAGGGGCTTTACCCTTGTCTTGATCCTCGGTGGTGTAGTAAAACTTCTTGTTTCTTCTATTTTATACCTATTCTCCCTCTCAGTAAGAGGCTCATATTCTTTTGAATGAAGCATGGCTATTATTCTCCAATGCAAGCATAGGTTGTGCCAAGAAAGGAGCTCTGATACCACTGTAATATCCCAAAATTGGGATTTCACAACAAGCTTGTTGAAATAACGCACTTTTGGGATATTTATGCACAGAAATGAGTTTGCATCCATTGGATCCCTTAGATCAGTAGATCTGGATTCTATATCCAAAAGGGGAGAAAAAAAAAATCAAACTAGGTGTGGTAAATAGATCTCCCACCACCTAGTCTAGCTGAAAAACACCTTACAAGAGGGGCTGTAGATATGCACAACAAACTGCTTCAGAAATAACGTAGTCTTGGAAAGCATGAGCAGGAGGCCATCAAATAAGATCAACATTTTAATATACAACAACAAATCAGATTTACAATGATGCTCTTACATTATACAGTAGAATATAGAAGACAAGAGAGAAGGAAATATTCAGAAAAGAAGGCTGAAACATATGTATAAACTGAAAAATGGCTTAACAACATTATTTTATAGAGCTGAAGTAGCTGAATATTACACTTTAGATCTAGAGCAGATCTGTGTACAAAATATTAGATCCATTTCAGATCTTTACACTAGAGAGGCTCTATTACAAGATCCCCTTGGGGTTTTAATCAAATCATGCAATAAAAAGAGTAGATATGAGTTTTAAGTAGCAGATCTGCAATAATATTCAGAAATTTATAAATATGACTTTACATCAAAACAGATTAGATCTAAACAGAACATGGATCAGCAAGCTAATCCATGGATCACCAAAGTTAAAGGCAAAGCCCAACATCAGAGATCTCTCATCAAAAATGGGATCAAAACACCATGCAAAACCTCCACTGAAAATAACGCAGTCCCTCATGGGAAACTGCGTTGTAGCTTAAATAACAGAGTTGGCCTAATGCCAAGATAAAAATCTGAAGCCCAAACAACTAGTGCACTCTTCCAGGAGGTTAAAAGACACACTCACTGAGAAGAGGCACCAATACAAGCTAGATCTGAGCAGATCTAGTGTTCCACTTGCTACAGCCTACAAAAGCAACCAAACCCTTACTGGATTTGCGTTGCAATTGGAAGTAGAGCTTGTCCAAATGCCTGATAGTGCATGAAATCAAAAAGACTCCTCCAATAATCCTCAATGGAAGAGGTGAAATCCCTGCATAGGAACTCCAAGTGCTAAGCATCACTATTCTCCACTGAACAATAGAGAATGGTATTTGTCTAAACAAACAAGATACTAAAAAATATAGACAATCAACAACCTTCTCTTACTGCCTTCCCCTTCCTTTTATAAGATGAAAGCCTTTGCAAACCCTAAACCACCTTGATGAGTTAGCTCTTTTCACATGAGTGGCCTCCTTCTAGAACTACGTTGTCCCTTCATGAGGTGCATTGTATCTAGATAGTGTTGTAGATTTGGTCAAGGTTGACCCGGTCTCATAGCACAAACCTCTTTCACACCTGCAAGTGATTTTTTTACATTACCCAGATTTATCAATGCTCATATGGGCATTGATTTATTCATTCTTTTACGAGTTTTACATGTTCTCCTTTATTCATTTATTCATGCAATAGAAAATGAGACAAAATTGCATATTCCTCTTAGGTTAGGCTAAGTAGGAATATTACAATGGGGGGGATCCTCTTGATTGGATCGCTCGATGGCATGTAAGGCATCCCTATATCACGATATTTCTAGGAAATTATGGGTATAGAACCCATAATTGTTGTAGATAGCGCATGCGTGATTGGTACGAAATGCTTTGCCTTTACCCTTGGTGGCAGGTTCCTTTTTACGGGAACGTGGTGTTGCGATGTCTGCCTCTGAGCCAATTAGCAGTTTTAATTCATCTAGCTCTAGGTAGATGTGGATAGGGTATCCTATTACATCACATATGCTGCAAACTGGTGATTTTGGTTGTGTGGTGGGGGTTTTGAACTTATTTCCTTTTCTCTCGATTTTCTTAGCCACAATCATCGGTTTTTCAATGGGGATTTCCTTTGCAGTGATGTTTTCGACCGTTTCCTAGATGGGTGGGGGTTCCTTGGGAATAAGGGGATTTAACCCTGTGGTAGTGATGTGTGTGGCTCTTGTCCCAGTAGGGGGAAGAGATACCAAACTATTATTGCAAACGATATGTTTGGTAACACCACTATTGCCAAAACCTGTTGGGATACGAAACCAACTAGGGGGTAGAGGAAAGGAGTTTGGGAAGCAGTGTAGGCTAGAGAGGCTACTGTAGCTGAGGACTCAGTGTCATTACTACTTGTGTCCATGTCTTGACTAGCTTCAGTGCTTGATGTGGACATCATACACATCGAAGCTCCTGTGACATCAAGTGATGACTCAGGTATGATGGGGGGATCTCCTAGGAATGATCCTAGGATGGACGACGGTTTGAATTGGCTGGGGCCATATTCCTAGTACCGTGACAGCGTGTCTGCAGATGTATCTACATAGGGTAGAATGACATCAGTATTGTTTAGGTACCACTTTTCGTTATGCATCAATTGTTCGAAAGTAACGATGTGGTCCTCATGGGGGAACATCATAGTGCAGAATGTGGAGGAGGCTATGGTTGACATGGCGTACATATAACTTTGAATAAGGAGTATATTATAGTCCAAATGGGCATCCAAGACTTCAATGTCTATAAGGATCGTCTTTTCGGCTAAGCAGACCGGGATGTTTTGGTAGAGGCTGACGGGAGTTGAAGGGCAACTGTCATATGCTCTAAGCGTGATGTCTGGTGGCTTTAGTTTGCGAGACCATAACTTCTTCCAAACATTCTTTGACATGATGTATGTGGATGCACCCTCGTCGATGGCACATCCGTGAATGGTAATATTTTGGACCGATACTAATATATGAAAGGCGACCATCGAAGGAAGCCTATGGGTGGCTTTGTCTAAATAAAAAGCCATTAGGCATGTATCGGCAGGTTATATAGCACCTAACATAAATATAAATGCTTTCCTTTACTTTGGGCATGACTGTAAAACTTCCAAAGCTGACGTAGCAGCGGGAGATTGAGCTAAATCATATACAATGCTATAATTATGGGCTGCTTTGGAATAGTTTCCTGCTTGCCTAGTTGGTCCCTTAGCCACCTTCGGCAAAGGTTTTATAGGAATCTTTGATATGGTAAAAGGTGCAGTTGGTGCACTAGTACTAGCCCTTGACGGATTGGTGTCTGGTGGGGTATCTTAATTTTGGTTCCATTTTTTAAAAAACATATCCTTGCCAATCATGTAGATTTCGTGGCTATTTTTTCCAAAGTCATCAGGATTTTGTTGTTGAGTGCTAACTGTCCCTCGATGGGGGAAGGGCTCCTGCATGACTACTAGCTGCTGGGCTGATCCCCCTTTTCCATTGTTATTCTACAGCTTTTTTAGCTCAGGGAGGTCGAGACAGTGGTGAGTGTAATGGTTGTACTCACCACAAATCGAAAAATAGTGGTTTGTTCGAAGAGGTGGCCTTTTGTTCTACCATTGGGCATTGCTTGGCTCCTGGTTTTGATTTTGGTTGGGGTTGCTTCTAGCCTTAGGTCACGGAGGACGTTGCTGGCTGTTGCCCCCTAATCCAGGATTTTATTTGGGCTTTTTTTTTCCTTTTTTCTTAACCATGTTAGGAGGATAGTTCTCTTGGTTATATGGTTGGCATGGTTGGTTTTGGGAAGGATGCAAAAAATTC
Source organism: Pinus albicaulis (assembly GCA_034641835.2). Taxonomy (NCBI): domain Eukaryota; kingdom Viridiplantae; phylum Streptophyta; class Pinopsida; order Pinales; family Pinaceae; genus Pinus; species Pinus albicaulis. The sequence goes on along the minus strand of CM076579.1, from coordinate 774,854,737 downwards.
ACCTATGCATTATTCTGCATAGGCGGGTCTTGTGCTAGGGACTAAGAATAATGTGGTCCCTATTTTGTGAATGGATTTTGGGGGGAGATATTACGTCAGCATGTCTATCTACGTATTAGCTCCCCTGAGCCGGAGGATAGGGTTCTCCATGTTGATACGATGATGCCCTACTAGTCAAATTTTGTGGAGGCATATGATGGCTTTGGTAATCTGGTTATGGTATGTTCTGGGTAGAATCATATGTGTAACCAGGGTTTTGAATGCTGCTTCCTAGGTAAATTTGGATCAGTGACCCAATTAAACCATCTTCGGAGTTCCATGTGCCTGTCAATTCTTTGTAATTTTTCAAGCGCGAGGCATTCAACAGGATATTGTAAATATACCCTAACTGCATATAAATCAACTCAAGTGGTTGGGCCTTACTGATGGCATCCTCTTTGGATATGGGCCTTTGTTACACCACATCCTTCAAAATATCTGCAGTGAGATTTTTCAGGAACAGGTCTAATAGTACCCGATCGTCAAGTTTGGCTTTACATAAACTACGACACCGTCGACATTCTTGTAGATGGTCTGAGATATGGACGACGGGGGTTTTCCTAAAGTGTGTTAGTAATTCCATTCCAGAATCATGGTGGATGGGTAACTGAAAATAGGTTAGGAACCCAGTGGCGAGGGCACTAAAGATTCCATGTGTAGCAGAGGGTTGCTCCATATACCATTTCATTGCTACTCCTGTAAGAGTGTGTTGAAATAGTCTTAGTCGAATAGTATCATCAACGATGTTGTTCGACGAGCACCATAGGTGGAAAGTCACCACATGATTTCCTATGTCTTCTGCTTACTTTCCTTCGAACTTTGGAATGTCGGAAGGGAGCTTCGTAGACATGGGAGGCCATATGGGGTTGTATGCAATGGGGTCATTCATCAACTTGGTTAAATCTGGTAGATTCAACGAAGCTAGAAAAGGCGACTGTGAGGTTGTAGCCATTGCAACTTGTGAAAACACAATGTTATGGTTAGGAAGAGGGTTTATCGGTGACGTACCTTGTTATGTATTCGACTGGCTTCCGGAATGGGTAGCACTCCTCTACCCTCTAGGGGTTGTGGGAGGAGTGGTATGTGGTGTGACGTTGGGAGACCAACCAGGGTTCCCAGCTAAGGATGCCCCAATAAAGGATGAACCGATAATGGCGGCATTGTTCTGTCTTTGACGCCTAAATGGTGAAAGGCCTGGAACCCCTCTCGGTAATGGAGGGAGGTCCAAAAGACTTCTAGATCTACGAGGTCCTATTGGGTCTGTTCTGGTGTTGACTAGGTCTGGCATTGGAAATATTTGAGAGGATAGAGATTATAATCAAAGAAAAATTATGATCGCATACATAAAACAAAGTGAAAATAAAATAAATTTTCCCTTTAAATTAATCTTATATGATCAGTCAATAAAAAAATATGGTTTTTTTTGTTTGCGTATGATATTCAAATCCTAGAAGACCTAATCTTCCTCACACACTCAAATGTAACCGGGCCTTCAGAAGATATCTTGCGAGTGTTGGCACAACATCCCATAAGAGCTGGCGACACCCCGAGTCAGCCGAAGAAAATCCACCAAGATAAGGGTAGAGGATCTAGTGCTTGCCTGCACCGTCACCTATAGGGAAAGGATGCCATAATTTTGGCTACTAAGTACCACCATCCCATGTGAGCATTCAAGTCTTGGGCTTCTTGGTAATTTAGATAACAGTACCGAGTATCATCTGGGTCAGGTAGCCCCAACTAATACCTGCTCGCATTGTGCCTAAGCCTAACCCCCTCTGAAATAGGTCTCTGTCATGCTCGGGTTTTATTTTATGTGGGCTGATAGGTGGATTTGAAAGCTCCCTAAATAGTCAACTTCTATGTTTCAAGATGAATAATGATCGAGGCGACTTATTGGATGCCTACCCCCTTGACCCTAACTTAAACTATAAATTCTTTTATGGCACCTATGGGGAGAATTTAGTGAGTTTTGTTAAGTTAGTTTTAGGTGTCTTTGCTTTTCTTAGTGTGTGGATGTGTGTGAGAAAAAAGTGAACAACCACATAGTTTTAATGTTTGGATATGCGATGATCATTTTCAAAATCCCCTATTAAAATATTTTCTATTGTTCCTTGCTCAAAAGAAAAACATGTGCAGATATGGGCCGCTTTCAAATTTTCCCAATTAATATATGTGATCAACTATAGGGAGGTGGTGATTTGTGAATAGAGAGCATTCATATTCTTGCCTAGGATCACCGAAGGGTGCAAAGGCAATAGAGATTACTTTCTCTTCTATCGACAATTCAATCCTAGTCCCAAAATCCTAGTGTAAAAATTGAACTAAACTAATGACTTTTACATTAGAAAAAAGGAACTAGCTAAGCATGCCTGGACTTGGGCCACGTACTTTGGCTAATTATCTAGGTGTTTTGGTACCCAAATTTGGAAAACATATTTTTTTTTTCGGAATGCAAGTTAATTTTTCCCCCTACTTAAACTATGTGTGAACTTTGCAAAAATCAACTTGAAATAAAACTAAGAGCAAGCCTGCCAAAAACAGCTAAGATTGAGATTTATCAAGTTGCAGGGTACCTCAGTCAATGCTGGTAGATGTATTATGGGTTTCTAGGCACTTTACAAGCAAGAAAAGATATAAATATGGGACAAATTTCTCATTCTGTCTTTTGTGCAAAAAGGGCTAAAAAAATTGCGATGTATGCAAGTAGGTCAGCTCTATACTTGTGCCCTGGACGGGCCTGCTTGTGAGAAATGCGTGTAAATTACTGCAAAATTAATCTTTTGGAGTTTCCCTGCTTCAATTTGTCACTTACGTTGAACTAGGGACTGAAAGAGAGAAAGGGGGAAATTTCAACCCAACTCCATAGCACAGACAGAGGTCTCTGCAAAAAGGCACAACCACATAAACTTGGAAATAAACGTTAGTGGAGTCACCAATCCTGTGTTAGTGTGTTTGGTGCACGCATGTATGAAATCACACCAACTTAAGGGGTGTGGTTTTCCCTCTTAAGTTATTGGTCACAGGTAGAAAATATATGAAGTCAAGAAAGTTAGTGGAACATGCTAGAACATAAACATACTATATAGAGAAATAACATGCATATTCAAATGTAAAAATTAAACTAAAACTAAAAAAAATAACACAAAAGCTCTAAATAGAGTCAAACAAATTCAATAATCCAAACGACAGTGCTTACATCCCCTCTTGTTGAGTGCTAGTAGGAAATGAGGATGAAACTTTAACCCACTTGCCAGGGGTCCGTTAGAATTTGGGGTCCTAAGTCCCGATGCAAGGATGTCTTTACTTCCGAGCTGCCTTGGTGCAAATTTTCCCTCTCTCTACTATGGTGGAATGAATTTGTTGGACGGCCAACAAATGAGTCCCCTCTATCTCTACTCCGGATCACACACTACTGGTATTGCTTGGGGAAATTATGGCTAGCATAACAATGTGCTCTCAAGTTACTCATCTCTTGGTGGCCTTTTATAGAAGAATTCAAATCCTCCTTCCCTCTCTTGGTACATTGTGGACGGTAGTCCAAGAGAGGGGGATGATTCCATTGTGTGCCACATTTATTCCATTGTGTTCTCCCTTGATGTCCTAAGGAGGCTTGGGTGGTTGTCCTTAGGTAGCTTGAAGTGTGGAGTCACTGTCCTTGAGTGTGATTTTTGGTGGTCCCAGAAAGTGACTTCTTCCACTCCCAGGATTGCGTGCTTTTTGGGTTAAAAGGCATGGAAAGGCGCGCTTATCGAAGGATTATGCACAAAAAAGCATTTATGACTAGTTCAAATTATATTTTTTCCTTAGACCTTAGAGATTTTTAGATACTTCCAGATTCTCTAATTTCTTTCAGCCATGTAATCCTTATGGCTGACATAAAATAATGTCGCCTTTTCTTGTACAATTTTCCAGTGATAATAGTCCTGGAAAGGTACTAGTTCTTCTCTTAAATGTGTGGAGGGTGGGTATAGCTTTTTACTAGGTTTACCATCCATGTAAAAAAAATAGGTTATTGTTCACGAATGAATAAAGGAATTTCTTTAACCTACCAACAGATTATGATATGGTGCTGGCAAGGTACCAGTTCTTCCCTCAAATGTATGAGGGTGGGTAGATATTCTTTTTAGGTTTACCATCCATGTAGAAAAAATAGGTTCCCAATTATAGAATAAATAAAATAATTTATTTTGTTTATGAACTATTCTCACTGTTGATAATGCATACTTAAATTGAGGTGGTAGTGCATCAGATGGATCATCTGTGTCATGTGAAAAAAAATTAGGCTTACCTGACTCTGGAGAAGAGTGTGGTATTTTTGTAATAGTCCAATGCTTCATCCATGAGCTTCTTATGCTCCTTCAAATCTTCAAGAAGACCCCTGAAATAACCCATGTTCTCTAAGCTTCTCCTGAATTCCTCTCATCCAATGTATCTACTCATCGTTGCTTTCAGCGCTGAGATTTGGACTCCAACAACCCATGAGCCACTTAGTCCAAGTTCTGGATTCTCCATTTCATATTGATAATGAGATATTCGGTGACACATAATCTCAAATCCACAACTTATCTTCATACCCAGTTCCTCCTCCTTGTAATTTGGAGATGATAGAGGTGGCATCAGATAGAAACTCAATGCTTGAAAGGTTTGCTGCATGAGCTAATTGTACATGGTGTAATGTTCCAAATCTGGAAATTAAGCAATATTTGACAAAAAAATGGTTATGAAGAATAAAATAATGTCATAACATATTTTCAATAAAAAATCCTTAAGTTAATACAACAACAGAAGCTTTATACAATGTTTTATGGGCAAAAAGGTGGGGAAAAGTGATTATTTTGGCCATAAAATGAGTATATTCAGATATCTGCGTGAAAATAATGGTGGGAAGCGGTTGGATATGATATATTATGTCAATATGGACCTATGCTCCGAATTTCAGCTCAAAAAAATGATTCTAGCTTGTTTAAACAACTTCTCCTTCCCAAACTAGGCTTTAAAACCCTGATTTCCCAAGGCTTGGAATATGCATATTTTTCTGAAGCATACAGAGCGTATTTTCTGAAGGTTTTTCTCCAAAAAATTATGAGAGAGGTCTGATACAAAACTTATATTAATCACAAAACAAAGAAATGCAAGTTTAAACACTTATATAGAAGAGACAATGCTCCCAGCAACATTTCCGAAAAAATGTGTGAAATAAGAAATACTGCATAAAATAACATAGTTTCTGAAAATATGTATTAATATCAGCTGAATAAATCATATAATGGCTGAATAATACATAAATAGGGCCAAAGGCCTCTCTAACAAAACTCCCGGAGGGAAATAAGCACCTCCTCTTCAAGAAATAACACAAAGTCAAGGGATGCAACACTGTTGTTGCTGCCTTTGCATGAAGGACGCAGTTTCTGAAGATTAATGTGATGTAGCTGAATGTATATGAATGGAATCAAGCCAAATACATAAATGAAGCTCAAATCCTTCTCTCTTGATCCCTTAAACAAGCCGATCCAAAGGGAAGATGGAATTCCCACATGAGAATTCTTTGCACTAAGCAGTGCAACAACTCGGGTTAAACATCTGAAGTATGAAAATGGTCTCTAAAAAAAAATATCTGAATACATGAATGAATCCACTTCAATTCTATGCCCTCCTTTTATTTTTGGTGATTCTCCTCACCTTGGGTCCCACCTCTTCATTTGAATCTCTTCCCTCCAAAACTGCGTTGTCTTCTTAGGCAAGCTACTCCTCCTTAGGCTGTGCTAGTTGACTTGGTCAACTTGACCTTGTCCTCATACAATTGACCCTTTTCACACTAGGAGGTGTAAAATAAGCTTCTCAAAGGTTCCCTTTTACATTAGGAAGGGTTTTATTCATGTTAAGAGGCCTCCTCTTCCTTTTTATTCACCTACTTTACAATATGAGAAAAACTTAATGTTCCAATTTATTCATGAAAATTTTGGAACATTACAGTCCTTCCCTCCCAAATGTTTCTTGTCCTCAAGCAACTGCAAGGATAGAACTGAGTGAATCTCCTTACCGCCTCTGGTAGCATCAACATATGATGGAATCCTGCAAAGAATATGATGCCATCTCATCCATGAAACTCCATAGTGCCTCTCCCAACCATATAGACTAGCATTTGGTGAAACACCCAAAATGACTAAGCTCATGAGAAATAAAGTGCTCAAGGAGACAACCATGTGTGGTCTAGAGGTCTTCTCAAGGCATGGAGTCAAGATGCATGGGAAATATTATTCCCCCAAAGTGAAACGTCCACCCCCAAGCTACCATCCATATAAAATGAGTCACCCTCCAACATGGTAACTCATGAAGAATCCCCTCCACCTTTGGGTCCTGAAGTGTAGGTGGGCTGAATGACTGATCATGATAGGAAATAAGGCCTATTCCATGCTATTCCCCTTTCCATTCAAGACAAGTGATGAGGATATATTGATCTTGGGCTACAACATGAGTGCCCTCCAATGGAAAGAAAGAAGTTAGACCTCAAAAGGTCTCCCTCCCACGCTGTGAATCAAGCTGGCCCAATCCATCACACACATAATGGATAAGAAATCACTGCCATATGACAACCTAAACATCTCATGGTCCTCCTCATTAAGTAACAAATATGCTACTGTAGAGGTCATGTCTCCTTCCATGTTCCTTTTAGAACATGCACTGCAAAAAATATGGGAGTCCTCTCCCATCAAGGACACATCCTCCTTATGTGTCTCTCCTCTAATCATGCTCTTTATAAAGATAATGATAATATCAGCAAGGAAACACATGATTAGAAACAAAATGAAAGAAGTACTGAAAGTTTGATGTTGTGCAGTAAGGTACCAACAGTCCTCCAATTGGTCACATCACAGTTCCCCAAACTGCTGCTTGAAAAAGTGATCTGGCAAGCTGTCTTTGAGTACATGTAAAGTAATGCATGCTCTTATTTATGATAATGTATAGGAGGTGGCTGAATATATAAGCTGAAAATGCATGGAAATAAACACTTTCCCAAGGCCATATGAGAGATCGCTGCCTCCATCACATGGTCTGGCCCAATAATGCTCATGGAGCTTAATGAATACGCTGCCCTCTTGTGGAGCCAAGCACTGCATAGAAATGGAGAGGAGATGCAAATATTGTGTTAGGTAATCAACACATGCAAAAAAAAAATTCTCACCTTCATATTGTCCCTCAAGTGCTCCCAAAGTGGAGAGGTCAAATGGATACTCCATCAGCAAATCCATGCCATGAAGTAACAGCTCTATTGACTCATGCAAGCAAGCCCCGACAAAAATATAGATCCATCCTTTGACATGTAGTTTGCCAAAGGTATTCTCCATAATGCTGCTAAATATGAGGGGTCTCCTCCATGATGAAAACACCTCTTGCACCATGATAGTGCTATACTTCACCCTTGCAACACTATGCCAATTGGGAGAGCAATTTTTCCCTTGCTCTCTCCCAATCCTCCGAAGCAACAAAGATCTTTGCTGCCTCATCATACCTCCATCATACACATTATGTAGTGAAAACATAATGATCATGCCATCATAATGTATCCATACTCCTTGCTGTCCCATGATGAAAGTACCATGCCAAGTTCCTTCCTCCCTCATACCCTTGGAAATAGGATGAGTCTCATGATTACTAAACTCTCTCCTGAGTAGCCAACGTAGCTTTGCTTCTTGCTGCCCTATGTCATAGATCTACAAGTGGTTCAAAAGCCTCTTGCCGTCCATCCATCTTCCCTCATCCAAGTTTGGCTTCCCTTGATTATCCTTGTAGTGCTCAACTTAATGTTCCTAAATTGAGGTCATTAATTGTCAACCAGGGCTAGTAAATTGTTGAAGTGAGGTGCACCATATGTGCCTAGGTATCTGTTTCTCACTACGTTGTGTTTAGTGTTTTTCTGATGTTTTTGGTTTTATGGTTTTATGTTAAAAAGGAAAGAACTAAATGTTGATGAAGGACAGTTGTTGGACATATTAAAAACAAAGAAAAACCTATTCTAAATTGTGCGTGGTACTAAAGAACAGAAAATGCAAAGTTTGATAAGGACTCATAGCAAGGAACTAAACCACAACATGAACTCAATAACTTATAACATAAACCCATCCAATTCATTCATTAGAAATATGTTGGAATAACTTGAGAAAAGGACAAGTTTAGTGCAAATGAAGTTCTCCTAAATAAACAATCATCTTATAATATTACAAAGAATCTCATCCATGACTAGAAGTTTATTGGAACACAATTGGAAAATATTATTTGTAGCACAATAAGATTTTCACTCTACATTAACTTATAATTCTAATATTAATGCATTCTGCAGCTCAACTTGTCACAACTAAGCCTCATCCAAAAGTTAGAGATTTTCTATAATAGTTTTGGGAAAAGGCTTATTTGTGAAATTGCAAAAGACTGCAGAACAATCAAGGCCTTAAACTAATATCACTAATTCCTATCCATGTGATGATGTATTAATAGAAAGTCAGAACAAGATTAGTTTGTAAATAATGAAGGCCATGAAATCTAATGTTGACAGTTAATACTACTTAAAGAGCAATGGATAACACTGAACTATAATGCAATTGATCAAACTTGAAACATAGTGACCACAACTAAACTAAAATTCCATTAACCTAACTTGAAATACAGTGAATTAAAACTGAACTAGAGTGCCATTATCAAACTTGAAATATAGTGACAGAATTAAACTAGAATGACATCTACCTCCAGAGTGCTACAACTAGACTAAAGATGCAACTAACTACTGGAATGTTTCAGCTCTATCTCATTTGGAATTAGAGGTATTTTGGAATAGTTTGTAGAACAGGACTGGCTGCAACATGTTATGTAAATGAGCATGAAAGCATAAAATTCAACAAAACACAACAAAGCTCTAAAACACCACAGCTATGTCTCATCTGAAGTTAGTGATATTTTGGAAGAGTTTATAAGATCATGACTAGCTATAACAACTGATGTAATTAAGCACAAGAACGTAAAACTAACTCCTAAAATACTACAGTTACACCTCATTCGACATTAGTGATATTTTGGAATAACTTGTGAGAATAAGATTGACTGTAGCATCTAAAGCAAATAAGTAAAGGAACACAAAGTTCGGAAAATTAATTAAACTAGGAATGAAACAAGGCTAATGTACTTATCTAGACCATGTGAAAAAAGCTTCTCAGGTAGCAGGGGCCCTCTACCACTGGAGTAGCACGCAAATCTACTCAATATTGACTCAGCTCGTGCAATAAAATGATGCTTCTTTCATTAAAGGAGAGATATTTCAAAATAGAGTATCACGGTTCTCTGAGATCTAGCAACAAAACAAAATCTAACCAGCAGTTTCTCGGTCTCCCGAGTCATACTTATAATGAAATTACATAACTACTTCTTGAGAAAAATAGGGATAAGTGTCTTTCCCACTTCTAATCAAATTAAAACTCTTATTAACAGTATTTTGCTTTACTACGGACATCTGTAGAGTCCGTGTTTTGATAGGAAACTGCTTCTCTTCTACGTGCATAACCGCTTGGAGACTTTAACTCAGACTTCGTGGGGAGCAAGAGATGATGGGGAGGTGTTGTGGATTTCACCCATATGCCTTTTTCTTTGCAGTGACACCTGGAACCTACGTAAACATGAGGATAGCTGCAGAACATACGACTGGCTATGGAATGCCTGTATTCTGTAGCCGAGTCTTAGTCAAAATTACTACAACAACAAAATCATGAAAACATAGCAAGTTAGTCATTATATAAATTCTTAAAGCAATTTTAATTAACCCTATTGATCATTTAAGCCTGTAATTGATGAGGGACAAAGAAAATGAAGTGGAATGTGGTGAAAGAGAAGAACATCTTTGGGGCTCAACATACCCCCACTGCAAGGTTTTTGCATGTCCTCATGCAACTACTCCATGTACTCTAAGACCTCTGCTAGGACATCCAACCCTCTTATTTTTCTTTGCCTGATAGTCAATGGTCTTCTGGGCTTCCTTATGACTAACTTGAATCTTAAATTTGTAAGTGCCTTGATTAACTTTTTGTTTTTCTTCTTCAATTTTTTACTGGCCTTGTATGATTTCTCCATTTGTAAAGACAAATTTGAATTCATTTCACTTTTTAGTTTCACCTACTCCCTCAAAATGTCATTCTCATTCTTGATATTTCTATTGAGTACTTCTAACTCATACTTATCTCTTCTTAGCACATCAATTTCAGATTTTGGTGGGCTAGGAGTTCTGTCTCTACTTTCTAAAGCTCTCCTCTCTAATGACTCAATATAATTGTAAACTTGTTGTTGTGTTGGGTCAATTTCTGGATTTTCTTCATCCTCAATGTTTATGATCTCTGTTTGTCTAGCCTCTGTTTTATTTAGTATACCTCTAAGTCTGTGGCTCCGTCTTGGTTAAGATGGCCCTTCACCTCTTTCTTTGGCATATCTTCTTATTATCCTCCCCTTCTTAAGTTGCTTCTTTATTTGAGCCAATTTCTCAGAAATCATCTCTTCACTGTCCTCTTGAATTGATTTACCAGTTTCAACTTCAATAGCTTTGGAAATTTCCCTTCTCCTGCTTCTTCTTGTAGGTTTGCTTTCAGGTGGAGATTCTTTGGGTTCCTCAAAATGGTTCCTCACTAGAAACTCTTCCCAATTATCTCCCATTTTCCTCAAATGATGTTCAATTAAGATTTTGACTAAACCATGGTGATACAAAGTTGTTTCTAGAAATTGAACCCTTTTTTGAACATTTGAGGTCATTATTTTCAAACTATGAAGTAGGAAAAAGGGCAAATTAATTTCCTCATCTAAGAAATGCATCATTAACCGAATATGATAGACATAGAGGGTACCAAATCTGCCTTCAAAAGTTATAAATTTTTGTAAAATGAGCAACATGTTCCTCCACTTATTCTTTAGTGCCGAGCTAGGAATACCCTTTTTAAAAATGGAAACATCCATACCTGGAGTTTTGAGCATTTGCCTCCATGTTTCGTTATGAAATTCCCTATTTTTGAACCACCTTTCTCCTTGCCTGGGTAATTTCGTTGCCTCTGCAATGAAAGCCTCTGTAACAGTGAATTTAATGTCTCCTATTTCGACCTTGGCTCCATTGAAGGACCGTGCAAATGTTTTAGTCACCTCTTTGTGAAAAGCACTAAATTTTTCCAAGAATTGCAACCACCCTGCTTGCTGTAACATTTCTTTGATTTGTGGATAACCCTCCAAGTACTTGGTTCCAACCGGTTCAGTCCTCACTATGAGACCCATAGCTTTTCTTCCAACCTTCAGTTTGCTGCTCTTCTACTCACGGTGAGAATGGTTGTTAAAGAGTTGTTTTTGCCCCACAAATGCTTCCTCTGTTTTTTCAGACCGGAATGGCTAAGAATTGGCTACGGAAAGAAATGATATGGAGTGGTTATGAAACGAGTATAATGCGGTGAGGTGATTCATATGAGTTGAAGGCTAACACAGAAGAAAAGACTGCGGAGATATTTCATGAGAAATTCAAAAATCATCATTAAATACTTCGGCCTAATGACGTGACTAATCAAATCACTTCAATACTTTAACCGTTAAGTTTTAAATGTTGATCAGATATGGTAAGATGGAAGGGTTTTTTGCCCAAATTTTTTATGATGGATTTAATAGGCATGATCAACATCACTAACCAAAATTACTTTTCGAATCATACATGACTTAACTATACTAAAATTTTCATGATCTGTCACTATAATAATTTCATAACTTTTACCTTGCCTTTCCTTTGATTCTTTTGTGGTATTGATATGCCTTGTCCTCTTTTGAAAATATTTGATCTTCAGTCCTCATAACTTCTTTGAATTTTCTTTTTTGTCTTGGATATGTAGGATCAATTTGTTGCTCAATCAGGTGATTACTGGATAGTGCCTTTAGGATCTCTGGCTGCAGAATGTCTGCCTAGCTACAGAATGTATGACTGATTGCAGAATGTACCTGTAGAAGCCTTGAAATGGAATGGTTTGAAGCATGAATGGAATGTTGGAATGTTGTATGAAATGAGTTAAAAATGGATAATTAAATATTGTGCAATGGAGTATGGGTGAAGTGAATAATGGAATGAAACAGATCACAATTATGAAGTGGAATGAAAAAGTGACCTGCAGCTTCTGATCTGTATTATTCAATTGCAGAAAGAAATCAATCTTAAAACTTTGAGATGGAAATGAGGTGGACCATGGAATGAAATGAATGAAGTATGGATGAATGAAATGAAATGGAGTATGGATGAATGGAGTGAAATGGATCATAAGTGGGATGTGAATCACTTATGATTTTATGATAGCTGCTTGCAGAGAAAAAAAAAACAAACTTGAAAAGCTAAAGTGTCAGAAAGATTATGATTTTCACTCTATCTTTTCTGTATAAACATGCTAATCAGAGATTAGTTTTCATGTTTATACTTTATTTATTATTATTATTATTATTATTATATATTTATTTATTTTTATTTTTTATTTTTTTTTCAATATCTAACTTCAGAAAATTCAATTAAGTTGATGAAGAAGAAAAATTCTTCTTCATTAACTTCATATCACTGTTTTCCTGGAATCTCTTGACAAATTCTTCTCTTGAAAGTGGCTTGTGATACAGCTTCAATCTATGACCATTTACAAGAAAAGTGACCTTCTCTTCATCTATTGTCCTGATTTTTATTGCTCCATTATCAAAAATTCTTATAATTTCATATGGCCCAAGCCAATGTGTTTGGAATTTACCTTGAAAATCCTTGAACTTTGAATCAAACAAGAGAGCCTAGTCACCTTCTTTGAACTTCTTTTCCTTGATGTACTTGTCATGCCATCTAGTCCTTTGTTGTTGGACTATACTTGTTTTCTGAACTGCATCTTGTCTGATCTCATCCAATTCATTAATCTGCTCCAATCTTTGCTTTTGTGCCTCTGTTAGATCAAGTCCTAGCTGAACTGCCATTTTGAAAGTTTGAATCTAGAACTCTATGGGAAACAAAACTTGCTTGCCATAAAAAGGTTCATAAGGAGTATGGTCTGTTGTGCTTCTCCATGTATTTATATAGGCCCACAAGGCTTCAGGAAGCCTATCTACCCAATCTCTTCTATGAAAATGAACAGTCTTCGTTAGAATCCCTTCAATGACCTTATTAGTAGATTCCAGTTGACCATTTTCTTGTGGATGATAGGGAGTAGATTTTATGTGTCTGATTTTGTACCTCTCCATCATTTGTTCCACTAGCTTTGATGTAAATTGAGCTCCTTGATCTGTAAAAATTTCCCTTGGGACACCAAAACGAGTAAAAATATCCTCAAAAAGAAAATTAACTACAGATGCTTCAGTAGCAGAAATTAATGGCTTGGCCTCTACCCATTTAGTAACATAATCAGTGCAAACTAATATATATTTCTTTTGTCTTGATGGAGGACTAAAAGATCCTACAAAATCTAAAGCCCATTTTTCAAAAGGTTCAATATGTACCTGAGGATGCAATGGCATCTCACCTGAAGGAGAAGGTTTCCCTACCCTTTGGCAACTGTCACACCCTTTGACATACTCTTTAGCATCTTTAAACAGGGATGGCCAATAATATCCTAAATGAAGGATCTTATAGGTTGTCCTTTTATCAGCAAAGTGTCCGCCACAAGGTTCATCATGACATGCCTTGAGAATCTCAGGAATCTCATCTTCCTGAACACATCTCCTAATGATAAAATCTGGACCTGTCTTGTATAACTCATTAGAAATCCATGAATATTTTTCACTTTCATAAATGATCTTTCTTTTGTCTTTTGCATTAATTATTGAAGGAAATTTCCCTGAAACTAAATAATTAGCAATGTCAGCAAACCAAGGAGTTTGAGTAGAAATTGCAAAAAGATATTCATCAGGGAATTGATCTTCAACTGGGGTATTGTCTTGGATGTTTCGGAGTCTAGATAGGAAATCATCTACTTTTTTTTGTTTTCCAGGCCTATCTAGAATGGTAATGTTGAATTCTTGTATAAGAAATAACCATCTTATGACTCTGCCATTAGTAATTGATTTGTTCATTAAATATCTAATTGCAGAGTGATCTGTGTGAACAAAAGTTTCATAGCCTGTTATATAGTGTCTAAATTTGTTTATGGCATGAATAACAGCTAAAAACTCTTTTTCAGTTACAGTATAGTTTAACTCTGAAGGAGTCAAATTTTTACTGGTATAGTAGATGGCATAAGGAATCAGGTATTTTTGTCCCAATACTGCTCCTAGAGCTATATCTGAGGCATCTGTTGAAATATGAAAAGGTAGCTTCCAGTTAGGTCCCCTTAAAATAGGTGCTTCAGAGATTTTTGTTTTCAGGGTCTCAAAGGCTAACTGGCAATCGAGATTCCACTTGAATTCACAGTCTTTGGTAAGTAATTTGAAAAGTGGAGATGTTATCTTGGTGAAGTTTTCTATAAACCTCCGATAATATCTTGTAAATCCTAGAAAACTCCTAACATATTTTTGACAACTTGGAATAGATAAGTTAGAGATTACTTCAACTTTTGACTCATCAACTCTAATCCCATCCCCTGAAATGTGATGTCCCAAAACAATTCCTTCAGTAAACATCATAAAACGCTTTTTATGACTTAGTGAAAGATTTTCTTCTTTACATCTTTTTAAGACATTTTCCAAGTTTTAAGGCTTCTTCAAATGTGTTTCCATAAACTGTGAAATCATCCATATATACCTCTACACAATCATGTATTAGATCTAAAAAAATTTCTAGTACTGCCCTTTGAAATGTTGCGGGTGCATTGCAGAGTCCAAATGGCAATACTCGGTAAGCATAGGTACTCCAAGGACAGGTAAATGTGGTTTTGTCTTGATCTTCCAGTGCTACTTGAATTTGATTATAACCACTAAACCCATATAAAAATGAGAAGTACATTTTGCCAGCTAATGTATCTAACACCTAATCTATGAAAGGTAGGGTAAAATGATATTTAAGAGTAGCTTTGTTTAATTCCCTGTAGTCAATACATACCCTCCATTTACCATTTTTTTTTGGCACAATTACCAAAGGAGAAACCCACTGACTATCTTAAATGGGATAGATAAAGTTGACATTTAATAATTTCTGCAATTCTTCTTTAACAATCTCCCTAAGATTTGGATTCATCCTTCTTTGAGGTTGTCTGATTGGTTTACAATTTTCCTCTATATAGATGTGATGAGTGCAAGTCTTGGGGCTTATCCCTTTCATATCAGTGTACTCCCATGCATATGCAGAAGAATGTCTCTGTAATATCTTAACTAGCTCTTCTTGTTGAGATTTCTCTAGGTTCTTGTTTATGTTTAAAGTTTTGCCTGGAAATATTTCAATTGTAGAGCTACCAAATTTATCCATGGAATAGAGAGACATCTGCCTTGATGACAAAAACTCAATGTTGGATTCTTCTTGAAATTGTTCGTGCTTATATTCCGAAGAGGATTCAAAGTTTTCCAAGGTATTTAGAATCTAGCTATCTTCACTAATTTCTGAAATTGTGAAGAGAGGTTGTAAGTCTTCTTCATCCTCTATCCATTGAGTATCATCTAATTTTGTAATTGTTCTTGCTAGAGGATACAAGGTAAATTTCTTAGTTGAACTACCATCAGAGATGTACATATCACCGGATCTATAGCTAATAAAAGCATCAGCTATAGCTAACTAAGGTCTTCCTAATATAATAGGATGTCCTCCTAGATTATTCTTAGGATTTAGGATCATAAAATCCACTGGATACTCCCAAGAGTCTAGGGACACTGGAATGTCTTCTATTACCCCATCAGATTTGATCACAGATCTGTCTGCTAATTTTAATAATATGGGTGTAAAAAGAAGATTAGGAAGTTTCATTTTATCCATGATTTGTCTACTCATAATATTGATTGCTGCTCCTAAATCAATGAGTGTGTTTTGGATTTCTATTCCATTGATGTGAATTTTGACAACTGGATTTCCTAGGTCTAGATACTTTGGAATAGCAATCTTACCCATCATGATATTTGCTATTTTTCCTGCCAGTTGAATTTTCTTTGTCTCTCTTATTCTTTTTCTTGTTTTCTTCATGCTCAACTCCTTTATTGTTTTTGGTAAGATTGGAATTTCCTTGATGGCTTGCAATAATGGGATTTTAATACAAACATTTCTCAGCTCATCTAGGAAATCATAATTAGGCACCATAATTTGTTTTTCTACAACCCTATCAATTTGTAATCTTTCTGGAAAGGGAGGTGTAGAAGTGGATGTTGATGGATGCTCTAATATAGGAGTTGAAATTATTGGTTCTTTTTGTTTTGATTTTTCAATGTTTGAGTCTTGGAAATTTGTGTTCTCTTCAAGACTTTTATTTACCTGTAGAGAATATTCCTCAGAATTGTCTTGCTCTTGTATGATTACAGAAGGTTTCCTCTTTTCAAGCATTCTTCCAGACCTAAGTTGAACATCACTAAGGTCTAAAGGAGTGATCAAATATGTTGGAAATTGTTGGCCTTCTATCATGTATGTGTTCTGAGGATTTTTATTGTTGGGGTTTGGTATGGGTTGGGCAGGCAACTGATTTGTTTTCTGAGGAAATGGTAGTGGAAGTGGTTGATTTTGATGTTGTGGATTTTGAGGATTTTGTTGAAAATTTTGTTGAGGAGGGAAATGTGGATATGGTGGATAGGATGGTGGATATTGATAATACTTAGAGTATCTTCCATAGGGATTTTGTGCTCCTTGCGCCCAAGTTTGTGATTGATTTTGAAATTGGGGCCAAGGTTGCTGCCAAGGATTCCAATTTGGTGGGGGTTGATTATACATCTAATCATGAAATCCTTGTGTTTGAGGTCCTTGCCAAGGCCTCCTGGAGACAAAATTGAGAGATTCTGTGGAACTTGTAGGAGTATCTTCTTGAAAGATAGCTTTAAGACCAGGAAGTGAAGGACAAATCTTGGTCTCATGTTTTTCTAAACAAATTACACAAGTCTCCACAACTTTGGCATCCAAAGGGCACTCTCTCAAGGCATGTTTCTTTCTACATTTGGGACAAAAGATTGCTAAGGCATTAGATTCATATTTTCGCTTGTTTTGTAACTTAAGGGTGTCTATTTGTTCACTAAGACTCCCCAAGATATCAGATTTGAATTCATCAAGCATATGTCCTATTTCTGCCCTACTTACTGTCCCAGAAGCAGACTTACTTTCCCTTGCAAGAGCAGGGTCTCTTGGTCCTTTCACAGTTTTAGATTTACCTCTTGAAAGGTTGATACATAATTCAACTATTTCAGGTAATGTGAACTGAGATATATCCCCTTTTCCCATCATGTTAAGGATATCTAACCATTCATCTCTAATTGTCTTCAACAAGAGAGCTTTCAAAGTGTCTTGGTCTAGGTTTTCCATTTTTGCTATTTTGATGTTGTAGTTAAATCTCTCCAACAAATCTTCCAGATTTTCATCTTCTTTTTGTAGCATTTTAAACACTTCCTCCTTATGGTTTATTGGCATACAGTAATCCAAATACCTCTCTATAAATTCTTTTTTCATGTCTTCCCATGTCCTAATAGACCTGTTGATCAAACTCACAAACCACTTCAATGATGCTCCTTTCAATGTTGAAGGAAATAGTTTAAGTTTTTGAGCATCTTGTAAGTAGTCATAGGTTCTACACAGGACTTCAAATTCAAATAGGAAGGTTTCAGGATCTTCAGTTTTAAGTCCATAAAAATTTGGAAGGACAGAGGGTGAAATGTTTTTCATAGTTTTATTGGTTTCTTCATATACTATAGGAAACCCAAAAGAGCTTCCCATTTCTCTTCTACCTCTTCCTCTACCTCCTTCTCCTTCTGCACCTCTACCTCCTTCTCCTCTACCTCTACCTCTACCCCCTCCAAATAATGTGTGTTCTCCATTGAAAACTCCTCCTCCCCCTTCTTCTACCATAGTTGATTCTTCTGTAGAAGTTGAAAAGTTTATGTCCCTAGCAGGGGTTCCTGAATCTTCTTCTAAGACAGGCTCAGTGGGTAAAGTAGAAGGTCTTTCTAATGGAATATATGATCTTAAGTTCTCTGGAAGTATAGGATCAGTAAAGGATGGAATGTGGGTTTGAGTTGGAGGTGTGCTAGCTCTAGGTCTTGGTGAAACAAGTGGTGTTCTAGGAATCAAGCTTCTGCTTCTTATGAATCTACCCCTTGAGTCTCTTTCTCTACACATATCATTTTTTTTGGGTGGTAAGAAACAACGCTACCTAGTTACACTTCCCCGAAAATGGTGCCAAAATGTAGTGCTCAACTTAGTGTTCCTAAATTGAGGTCATTAATTGTCAACCAGGGCTAGTAAACTGCTGAAGTGAGGTGCACCATATGTGCCTAGGTATCTGTTTCTCACTACATTGTGTTTAGTGTTTTTCTTATGTTTTTGGTTTTATGGTTTTATGTTAAAAAGGAAAGCACTAAATGTTGATGAAGGACAGTTGTTGGACATATTAAAAACAAAGAAAAACCTATTCTAGACTGTGCATGGTACTAAAGAACATAAAATGCAAAGTTTGATAAGGACTCATAGCAAGGAACTAAACCACAACATGAACTCAATAACTCATAACATAAACCCATCCAATTCATTCATTAGAAATATGTTGGAATATCTTGAGAAAAGGACAATTTTAGTGCAAATGAAGTTCTCCTAAATAAAAAATCATCTTATAATATTACAAAGAATCTCATTCATGACTAGAAGTTTATTGGAACACAATTGGAAAATATTATTTGTAGCAAAATAAGATTTTCACTCTACATTAACTTATAATTCTAAGATTAATGCATTCTGCAGCTCAACTTGTCACGACTAAGCCTCATCCAAAAGTTAGAGATTTTCTATAATAGTTTTGGGAAAAGGCTTATTTGTGAAATTGCAAAAGACTACAGAACAATCAAGGCCTTAAACTAATATCACTAATTCCTGTCCATATGATGATGTATTAATAGAAAGTCAGAACAAGATTAGCTTGTAAATAATGAAGGCCATGAAATCTAATGTTGACAGTTAATACTACTTAAAGAACAATGGATAACACTGAACTAGAATGAAATTGATCAAACTTGAAATACAGTGACCACAACTAAACTAAAATGCCATTAACCTAACTTGAAATACAGTGAATTAAAACTGAACTAGAGTGCCATTATCAAACTTGAAATATAGTGACAGAATTAAACTAGAATGACATCTACCTCCAGAGTGCTACAACTAGACTAAAGATGCAACTAACTACCGGAATGTTTCAGCTCTGTCTCATTCGGAATTAGTGGTATTTGGAATAGTTTTTAGAACAGGACTGGCTGCAACATGTTACGTAAATGAGCATGAAAGCATAAAATTCAAAAAAACACAACAAAGCTCTAAAACACCACAACTATGTCTCATCCGAAGTTAGTGATATTTTGGAAGAGTTTATAAGATCATGACTAGCTGTAACAACTGATGTAATCGAGCACAAAATCATAAAGTTAAGAGAAATTCAACTAACTCCTAAATACTACAGTTATCTCTCATTCACTGTTTAGTGATATTTTGGAATAACTTGTGAGAATAAGACTGACTGTAGCATCTAAAGAAAATAAGTAAAGGAACACAAAGTTCAGAAAATTAATTAAACTAGGAATGAAACAAGGCTAAGTTACTTATCTAAATCTTATGAACAAAGCTTCTCAGGTAGCAGGGGCCCTGTACCACCGGATTAGCATGAAAATCCACTCAAGATTGACTCAGCTCGTGCAATAAAGTGATGCTTCTTTCATTAAAGGAGAAATATTTCAAAACAGAGTATCACGGTTCTCTAAGATCTAGCAACAAAACAAAATCTAACCAACAGTTCCTCGGTCTCCCGAGTCATACTTATAATGAAATTACATAACTACTCTTGAGAAAAATAGGGATAAGTGTCTTTCCCACTTCTAATCAAATTAAAACTCTTATTAACAGTCTTGTGCTTACTGCGGACATCTGTAGAGTCCGTGTTTTGATAGGAAATTTCTTCTCTTCTACGTGCATAACTGCTTGGAGACTTTAACTCAGACTTCGTGGGGAGCAAGAGATGATGGGGAAGTGTTGTGGATTTCACCCATATGCCTTTTTCTTCACAGTGACACCTGGAACCTACGTAAACATGAGGATAGATGCAGAACAGACGACTGGCTATGGAATGCCTGTATTCTGTAGCCAAGTCTTAGTCAAAAATTACTACAACAACAAAATAATGAAAACATAGCAAGTTAGTCATTATATAAATTCTTAAAGAAATTTTAATTATTCCTATTGATCATTTAAGCCTGTAATTGATGAGGGACAAAGAAAATGAAGTGGAATGTGGTGAAAGAGAAGAACATCTCTAGGGCTCAACAATCCTCTCCCTTGTAATCCTCCCAATGAAGACCACCAATCTTCCCAAGCAAGTATTCCTTCTTACATCTCATGGAGGGTTGAGATGTAACCCATTGGAGGTTTCTCAAGAGAGACCTCTCACCAACTAACCCCTTGAATCCAACAGAACCCAAAAGTGCTAGAAACAAAAAATCATTAGGGGATGGCACCTCATGCATGATGCTCCCCAAATCCTTGCACCATAACCCCTCATGCTGCATGCAACTCAATAAGGGTACAAGGGAATGAGTGTTGATCCCATCTTAGTTCAAACCCATATTTCACAGTGTTGTATAAGCTTGCCTCTCCTTATCAGCAAAGCATTTTGATCCTGGGCCATGTGAAGGCAAATTTCCAAAGCCTTTCATGAAATCTTCTGAAGTGTTATAGCATGGAAATTTTTTCATACCTTTGGAAGCCCTTTAGACATCTTGTAGGGATGCAAGAGTCTCTTTCTGCAATGTGTTGGCTGGTCCAACTGCTGATATGGTTGGATGCCCCTTTATGAACATGACAGTGCTGGTAGAAGCCTCCTCAAGTGGGGAAGAGAGCTCCTCCTCCTTTGGCCATCTACCCACTTCTTCTTGTGGCACTCCATTCTCTGCACTCCCTCCCTGAGAACTGGAAGTGCACCCATCTTCTCCTTTCTTGGTGTCCTCACAATGAATACTACCATTTTCCAAAAGAAATTTTTTCTTTTCTTTGCATTTCATGATATGTTGAAATGCGTATTCTTGGAGATCCCTTAGAGGAGATCTCATGTCCACAACTATCTTGATCCCATAAGGATCTGAATGTAAAGAAGGCAAACCCTTCTTACTGCTATCTCTTGACAGCACTGTAACCCTCCTCCATGGTGTTTTGGCTAACTCATGCAGCAACTCCCGGATGAGCATTTGGTTCTGTATGTATTTGTTTGGATCAGGGTTCATTCCATCCTCCAAGAACTCATACTTCAACCTAAAGGGTTGTGTGTAACTTATCAGAGATGCATGAGGTTGATGGTTCAAATCTCCCTGGAACCCTCCAAGCTTGCACAGTGCAGTGCAATCCTACTGCTCTACCTCAACTGTACTATTTGATCCTTTGTGAGCCTTTGGGACGTCTTCTATGGCTGCAAGAGGTCCCCTCTCCAATATGTTGGCTGATCCAACTACTGGTGTAGATGGATGCTCTCTCAAGGTCATGGCAGCGCTGGTAATTTCCTCTTCTCCTAGTGGTGTGGGTCTTCTTTCTTCTCTCAGTTGAATAAACTGAGGATAATCTAAGGTTTCTTTGAAAGCCCTAGGTTGGCACTTGTATTCTACCAAATACCCACTTATATTTTCATGCTCTAAGTGGTCTCCTTGTTCTTCACTTCCTATACAAGAACAAGAAGTGCATGCATCCGCCTTTTCTTCTTGAAACTCTCTAGAGGTCTCACCGCAATTTTCTCCTCCTTGAAACCCTCTTGGAGTTTCACTACATTTAACTTCTCTTCTCTTCTTGGATCTGAATATGGATGACAGTAAACTCACCTCTCCATCGTTTTTACCTTGCTTGAAGCCACCACTGAAGAAACCCTTTGATGGAATATGTACAAGGCTATTTCAGAGATGGACTGAGTGGGAATTTACCGAATATGTCACCTCTAAGGAGAGGATGAGATTCATAGGCTATCTGGACCTTCCTCAGGCTCTATCTATAGCTATGTAAATATTCCTCCTTTAGGGAGTCAAAACTTTGGCATGAATCCACAGGCTGAGCCAAAGATCTTGCTTTGATACCACTGTAATGTTCCAAATTTGTAAATTAAGAAATATTTGACAAAAAAATGGTTATGAAGCATCAAATAATGTCATAAAAGATGCTAAATAACAAATCCTTTAGTTAATACAACAACAGTAGCTTTATATAGCGTTTTATGGGCAAAAATGTGGGGAAAAGTGATGATTTTGGCCCTAAAATGAGTATCTTCAGATATCTGCATGAAAATAATGGTGGGAAGCGGTTGGATATGATATATTAGGTCAAGAGGGACCTATGCTCCAAATTTATGCTCAAACCAATGATTCTAGCTTGGTTAAACAACTTCTCCTTCCCAAACTAGGCTTTAAAACCCTGATTTCCCAAGGCTTGGAATATGCAGATTTTTCTGAAGCATAGAGAGCGTATTTTTTGAAGGGGTTTCTGAAAAAAATGATGAAATAGGTCTAATACACAACTTATATTAATCACATAACAAAGAAATGAGAGTTTAAACACTTATACATAAGAGACAATGCTTCCAGCAACATTTCCGGCAAAATGCATGAAATAAGAAATACTGCATAAAATAATGCAGTTGCTGCAAATATGTATTAATATCATCTGAATAAATAATATAATGGCTGAATAATATAGACATAGGGCCAAAGGCCTCTCTAACAAAACTCCCAGAGGGAAATAGGCACCTCCTCTTCAAGAAATAACACAAAGTCAAGGGATGCAACACTGCTATTGTTTCCTTTGCATGAAGGACATAGTTTCTGAAGATGAATGTATATGAGTGGCCTCAAGACAAATACAGAAATGAAGCTCAAATCCTTCTCTCTTGATCCCTTAAACAAGCTGGTCCAAAGAGAAGATGGAATTCCCACACGGGAATTCTTTGCACTAAGCAGTGCAGCAACTCCAGCTAAAAAGCTGAAGTATGAAAATGGTCACTAGAAAAAAATATCTGAATACATGAATGAATCCTCTTTGATTCTATGCCCTCCTTTTATTTTTTGTGAGTCTCCTCACCTTGGGTCCCACCTCTTCATTTGAATCTCTTCCCTCCAAAACTGCGTTGTCTTCTTAGGCAAGCTACTCCTCCTTAGGCTGCACTGGTTGACATGGTAAAATTGAACTTGTCCTCATACAATTGGCCCTTTTCACACTAGGAGGTGTAAAATAAGCTTCTCAAAGGTTCCCTTTTACATTAGGAAGGGTTTTATTCATGTTAAGAGGCCTTCTCTTCATTTTTATTCACCTACTTTACAATATGAGAAAAAATTAATGTTGCAATTTATTCATGAAAATTTTGGAACATTACACATGGCCCTTGACATCCTCACAGAGACATCCCCATCTCTTTATTACCCAAAACATTCTCCATACGATACGTTGCCTTCATGGAATCCACGTCATGGTCATAAAAGGCCTCCATCACCTTATAAATCAAGTGCGGCTCATGCTTCAGAACTTGAGCCATGCTCAGAGGAACTCGAACCCTGACCATATGCATGTTAACACTAGATTTATTGGGATAACCCTTAATACAAATTTTTTTAGCTTTCTGAACAACATCAGTAGCACTGGTTTGTAGAAACCACTGGTGAGAGCCCGCAAGCAGGATGGCCTACCAAGTATTGAGATTAGATCACTGTTTAGAGGGAGCCTCTAACATCATCTCTTGGAAAGGGATGATCATTATAATGTTGCAAGATAATGGGGTGGGACATTGTATCAAAAACACAATTCCACCACCACAATATCCCCAACAGTTGGCCCAGCATAATAAGAATGACATCAAGGCCAATTTGATAAAATTAAATTTTGATCAATATTTCTTTCTATCACGGAAAAAGTTTTGGATTCATCTAAAACTATGCACTTGTTATGTTTATTGCAGATATGGATTTCAAAATCAAAATATGATGAGTCTAGCCCCTCAATTTTTCACAGGAAGTGCTTCTATAATTTTGGACGTTTGCTACTTCTATCTAGGAGGAGAACTGGATGCATATGCCATAGTAGTTTTAGGTTCGATGGAGGAATAACATTGAAAAGAGAGGATTTTTGTGTTTATTTTTGCACTAACTATCTTGAGTCAGTTTTGGGGCTTGGGTTGTTCATTTTGTTGGATTCATGAAATATTTTGTGCCTATGCTAAAGGATTGCATTGGAATCCTTACATTGGCAAAATTAAAGTTGTGCTAGTATTTTCCACCCTATTGTGCTTGGTTCATTATATTTTCTTACATATATTCATATGAATTGGAAGATATTTATCATGTGTGGAACGTCTCTGCATGATTGTGATCACTGTAAGAGGATGATTTGTTACCATGTTGCTGAAAACTTGTTGCATGTTTTGTTTTCAATTTCTTCGCAAGATTATAGCTTTAAACATGGTATTTACTTCTCACATCATAATACTCCTAAAAATGGCTTCTCAAACTCCATTTAATCAAATAAATGCATCCCAACTAAATGGGTGCATATTCATTATCTTGAATTCATTTCTTATCAATTTGAAAGATTGGCACCAAAAACTTCATGAAAATATAGGTCATTTAATATACATCTTAAGAGAAGAAGCAATGGATTCAATGGCCATGAGATAAAATCAAAATAAAAAGGATCTTGTGAATCGTTGAAAGGCTAGACACACCACTAAATCTAACAAAATTCCTTGTGATATAGATTAGTGTTAACTACCTTGTTCCACTATAATTGTTATTTCATTTGGTAGCCCATGGCCATTAATGTGAAGTCCATCAGGATTACCAATATCTTTGCGCACATCAAGTGTTCTTCTAAGGATCTACCCACTGACAGAATATAGTCAGAGATTGATGCATTGCAAGAGAACATTTTGGCGGACAGGCTAAATTTGAACATAGTCAGTCTCTTTAATTTCAAGAGATGTACATGTTTCAGGGATGGATTAATAACTTACTGAAATGTTGGTTGTGTACCAGTCACCTATAAGCAGAGTTATATCACCATCAGGTGGAGGGAATGGAACAAGGATCAGTGCCCTGCAAACTACACTTAGTCCTCTGAAGCCCGCTGCAGCTTTCTGTAGATACAATGATGGACAGTAATAGTAGATACCTATCGGGTCCTTCACTTGGAACTTGTACATAAAATTATTTCCTGGTGGTATGGGGAAGTTTGTGCTAGGTAATCCATCTTGTCATGAATTTATCCATTATCTGGTGGTCTGTGATCTTCTATAACAGCTGGGGCCTCACTAGGAATGTGCATGTATTCTTTGATGTGTTCTACAGAAACAATGTAGTTCACAAATGTAAATTAGTTTTGTATACTTTCAACAAATGATCTGTTCATTAATGATATACCATAATAGAAGGCCATCCCAATGAAACCTGCACTAATTCAAATTGTTAGGAATGATCATCTTATACATAAAAACATTTAGTAACATCAAAAATCACCCACAGTTGACAATTAGTTTCATTGTTCATACCAGGATTGAAGCCCTATTGGAGTAGAACCATAGCAAGAGCAGAGGATAAAAGAATAGTTTCATTTATCACCTAATTTAGATGCTAAATCAACCATTCAGTGGCTCAGAAACTGTGGAATAAGGGGTTCGATTTTTTGTCGATAAGGTCTAAGTTCTTCTTCAAGAACTGATCCTCATCCTTGAAAGCCCTAATGTTCATTTCTCTTACTATGGACTAGCCAAAATGATTTGCAATGAGTTATTTAGCAGAAGCGAAATAGTCTTCTCAAATACCACTATGTTGTCTCCTTAATTGTGCATCGTCAGTATGCCATTGCCCTTATTCTTCCCACCACTCTCCATAGACGTAGTGGGTTGAATTTTTTAATGTGATTGCAGCTTTTTAGAAGACATGAATTAGGGCTCGAATTTATTAGTTCTTTGGCAAAAGCAAATAGTCTTCTCAAATACCACTGTGTTGTCTCCTAAATTATGAATCGTGGTCCATCCAATATTTCCCTCATTCTTCCCGCCACTCTCCATAGAGGTAGTGGGTTGAACCTTCCTCCTCAAATTTTTGAATGTGATTGGCACTTCAATAAGCCACGAATTAGGGCACGAGTTTATCAGTTCTTTAGTAGAAGAAAAATATTTTTCTCAAATACCACTATGTTGTCTCCTAAATTGTGCATCGTGGGCATGCCATTGCCCTCATTCTTCTCGCCACTCTCCATAGAGGTAGTGGGTTGAACCTTCCTCAAATGTTTGAATGTGATTGCAGTTTCATAAGGCACAAATTAGGGTGTGAGTTTTGAAAGCTATTAAACTCTAGGTGTAATGGTGGGCTCTCTTTGTGTTAGTGGCTTTGACAAATAATTTCCATGGTCTTTATTTGTCCTATTTTCAAATATGGGTATCATTTATTGTTTATTTTGAACAAAATTTGGATGTGTATTTTAATTTTGAGTGATGTGGAAAAATAAAACTTTTATGTGCAAAAAGAGACAATCACTATAGATATAAGGAAGGGGTAATATTTATAGTAGAAAAAAAATCTACAATAAGGGGTTTTCTAAGAGAATTTTGTGGAGAAATTTTTATAAGAGATGTAATAAATTACGGTAAAAAGGATTATTAAGGGAAAAAGAGTAATAGGTTGGTTGGATTGATTGGTTATTATCAATGTTGTAGTATTTTTTTAGTTCTTTATTTCCCTTACCTAGGTTCAAAATTCTGCTGAGAATTTTTTCTTATCTTTATAACAATAGAAAGGTAGAAGCCTCCAAGGAGTAGGACCACCTCGCAAGTGTATCTCCAAACGTCTTCACCATTATTAATAAATCACATGTTATTAGTATATACTAGAAACATATTGGATACACTTTTGGGTTATATTAGAAATCATTCCATTTCATCTCAAGTGTACCTCAAAACACTTTGATTAATTACCAGTGTTGGGTTTCTCTATAAACTTTTCCTAGAAGTGAAAAAGAACATGAATTTCAATCTAGAAGGGTAGTTTCCCCAAGGAGTGTGACCACCCCTTCCAGATGCGGATTTTTAAATGTTTTGATGGGACTACCGTCCCGGAGTACCTCCCAAGGAGCTTCGCATGGGGAGGCCATATGTCCCCCCGCGGCTCCATTGATTTCAAATTAAATGCGCCTGCACGCAGGCCTTTAACTCTCCAGCAACGGCTTAACTCCATTCTAAATATGCTAATTCGATTCATAATGGCTCCTGCTTCGAGCACTCCAGATCTTTCCAGCTCTGTGCGCGGTTCCTTGAATCCCATTCACAGAGTTTGCTCGGCAGCTTGTGCTGTGCCCAGTGCCCGAACTCACACTGGTCGGCAATGTTCACATCTCAGTTGTCTTGAAACAATTCATGAGTGTCACTTTTCTCACAGCGCCTCCTGTCATTCCAATTTTCATTTTCCTCCTGGTTCTCCCTGTGTTCCTACTCCCATCTGAGCAGACTCCCTTCGTCTTTGGCCTTTTCCTTCTGCTGTTACTGCTATGCCTAGGCTAAGACACCGTATGAGGTGCCGTAGAGGCACCACTCGGGGCAGGCTAGCTAGTGAGCGTCCTTCCTCCAGTCATGGCGACGCTCTCTCCACTGAACACACTGAGAGACGGAATACTCAGGACTCCCGCCAACAATGGGATCAGGATAGCCCTCCTGGCTTCGCCCAAGACCATCAACCCTCTTCTCATCCTCCTGGCAATATTCCTCCTCCGGCTTGCACTGGTCCCCGTCCTTTTGGAAGCCACATTCTTCGACAAATTTCACAGAGAGAGGAGTTGTGCTTTGACTGTGCATTCGACCGGCCTACCATCACTGCTTATATCACCATTACCCTTCGTGAAGAGTCAACCCTTCAACCCCCTCCTTTGCATGTGCCTCCGCCCATTCCCCTATTCCCTTTGCCCGCCCCTGCTGCTACTTCATCTACCAATCTTATCGCTCCCCTTACCTCTGCCATTCCCATCCCGGGTCAGGTTTCTTTGCAGATGGAAGCAAATCTCTCACGCACAGATGGTGTTCATATGGAAACTACTGAAGACGTAGAGGAGCATTACGGGTGTCGAATTGAGGAGGAGCAGCC
Source organism: Pinus albicaulis (assembly GCA_034641835.2). Taxonomy (NCBI): domain Eukaryota; kingdom Viridiplantae; phylum Streptophyta; class Pinopsida; order Pinales; family Pinaceae; genus Pinus; species Pinus albicaulis. The sequence goes on along the minus strand of CM076579.1, from coordinate 774,826,441 downwards.
TTCTCCACCTCACACGAATCTTCCCTCTCTACCTTAGCTCATCATGGTATTTACACTCCAGCATTTGGATGATATTTTGGTTTTTGTTATCTATAGTAGCAGAAGCTGCATGATAGAACCGTCTGTCTTTAGTTCTCTTATGGTGTATGTACTGAACTATCCACCGGTTTACCTTTCAAGGGCGTTGCACTTTCTTTTGACAGAACTGGTTTCCCGATATGGGCAGTTCATCATTTTGTTAACAGCATGGAAATCAAGCCCAGTTCAGGCTCCTGCAGCTGAACTGAGGCAGTTTTTTATTAGTATGTTTATATAATAGAATTAGCTTAATTTAGAAAAGAAAAAAAAAGGAGTGTGACCACCCCACAAGTGTATTTAGAGATGTCTTGACCCTTGCTAAATCATATGTTATTACTATATACTTACAACATATTGAATATACTCTTGGATTAAAAATTAATGGAAATCATTTCAGTCCATCTCAAGTGTAGCTCAAGTCACTCTAATGAGTTGTCGATTTCAAGTTTATCCATAAAGTTTTCCTTGAAATAAAAAAACAACATGGATTTCAATATTTAATTGAATGAAATACATATCCTCCTTGTGAATACTTTATTGAATTCATTAAGTAAGGGTTGATAAGTATCTTCTTGGTTTCATTGGTTTCATCAAAGAATTAATATTTTATTCATCAACTCTTGACTATGAGAGGATGAATTCTAGTGTGAATTATCACGTTCCTGTTAATGTTCTTTTTTCAATTGTAGTTTTAACCTCCATGATTAATTTGGTTTAATTCCTTTAGCTAGTCATCAATCACTCAATCGGTGCCACATGCACCAGTAGAAAATGATGAAATTAGTGACTAGGTGACTAAAAATGTTAGTCACCACAATTATTCCAAGTAAATTACTACTAAATTTGAGCAATTTTATGTGACCGAACAAAAAATGACTAATTATTCATTTAAGTTAGTCTTTTTTAGATTAGTCACTTATTATCTAGTCGTATATTTTATCCCTAGACTAAATTAGTCATTTAAGTTAGTAATTTTCAGTTCGGTCACTTAAAATTTCTCAAATTTAGTAGTAATTCACTTGAAATAATTGTGTTTACTAACGTTTTAGTCACCTAGTCACTAATTTCATCATTTTCTACTAGTGATAAGTCTTTTTAAAGCTTTCTTTCTTTGTACATTTCAGGTCTAGAATTTGTGTCATACTTTCCTCTTAACAGTAGATCTTTGTTTTACATAGCTATTGTTATCTTCCATTTTCTAACCATTTAGATACAAACCTACTCTTGCTACCACATTATACACCAGTGCCCTCATACATGTGAGAGATTCTTATTTTTTCAAAACCTCTTTCATTGTGTGTGATTTCCAACCACTTTCCAAAAAACTCCATCAAGTCATAAGAAAATCCCTTCAGCTTAAGATGTATTTGGTCAGGCGCTTGTCACAATCCAAGTGTTGATTCCAGTGCTAACACAAACTTTGAAAATAGGGTTTTATAACTAGAACATGGTATGGAGAGTCAAGGAGTGTTTTCACCATAAACTTAAGATCATAAGCTTAAAGGAGGGGCTATGAAGATGTGACTTACATGTAAATGAGTGTAGAAACCCTGATTTGCTATTTAAAACCCTTGGAGACAAGCTTTGAGACCGTGGCTATCCTCTGCAAAAAGCGCAGCGAGTTGAAGAAAGGCCCAGTGAAGCCCTACAAAAGCACAATGTGCTTCTGAAAATTGCAGTGTCGCCTCTGGGAAAAGTGCAACGGCTGTGGAAAAAGCGCAACGAAGGAGATGGAACTCGATTTTTTGAATGAAAAATCGATTTTTGCTTGGGTAACTTGGGGAGCTCGATGCTTGAGGATGAAAATGAATGAATTTTTGGTCTTTGAGAGCCTTTTATACTTGAATAAATATCATTAAATGGACTTGAACCCACATTTCCTTTCTTGAAATCAACTTTACATTGCATTTTACCTTTAATTTTAGAATTTTATCTTTGAACTTCGTCTTTTGATGGCTTGGGAACACTGATGGCTTTTTGGAACTTTTCTCATTTGCTGATGGAACTTTGAGTATTGAAACTACTTGGAACTCTAAGAAATTATTACAAATTAGGAACATAAAATTAAATTTTCTTTGAAATCAAATTTTCAAATCAAACTTACTAATGAAATTTCTTTATTAACACTCCTTCACTTGCTGGAATTTATGCATGAAATGGTGATTTGATGACCTTGGAAACCCTAAGACCTAATGGAGAGTCTAACTAAAAGAAACCATGATGAAAATGAATGTAAATATGATTACAAATCATGAATGATGATACACTCAGCAAAGTGGTGAAATGAGCCAGCAAACAATACATTTTTTAAAGGAGTGAAATCAGGCCTAGATCTACATCTAGTGACCAAATTTTTGCATGGTGACCTAATGGAATGAAGAAAAAATAAAAATGGGACCCTAACATGACATGATAAGAGTCTATTTGATCACTGGTGGCAGGATGAAAAACCTAACACTAACATTGGCTCCAGCAGGGGATGGCAGCTCCTTGGAGGTGCCAAGAACACCGTAGACCAAGTAGTCTAACCATTGGGCATGGAGTCAAAAGCTGAAAAATAAACTAAATGTTGAACACTTAATATAATAAACTGACTCAAAACAGACTCAAAACTAACTTTACTTTTAAAAGAACATAAAACAATGAAACTTTATGGCCTTCACCTAGGGCTCCAAGCTTCGGTGATTCTCCACTTCAAACTTTGTAGAAAAGTTAAATCGATATTTACAATGGAAGTGGGAAATCTAAAATCTGCATCAAAATGATGATTCTTAAGGAGCCTACCATTGATTGGTCCTCCTAAACATTCTTTTCCATTAATTTCCTTCAATATGAAATCATGTTGTCCGTGAAAGGCTGAGATCTTATATGGCCCTTTCCACAGGTTCTCAAATTTTTTGTACTTCCCTTTTTCCTCGTTCCTTACATCCCATCGAAGGACCACATATTCAAGCTTAAAATGATCCACCTTGGTCTTTCATTCATATACCTTCTTTATCTTTTCATGAAGTTTTGAGGTGTTCTGAAAGAAATCATCTCTTGTTTGCTGAAGATGGATCACATGATTGATCTGGATTTGTACATCATTTTCCTCACTTCCAGCTTCTTGCAACAATTTCATGACCAAGACTGCAAGTGATGTAGGAAAAATGGTGTCTACAACATAAACCAACTGAAAAGGGGACATTCTTATTGATTTATTACTACTCACCCTATTCGCCCACAAAGCATTAACAAGATTTTTGTGCAAGTTCTTCTTGTTTTCCTCCAACATCTTCTTTATGATATTAATCAAATATTTATTAGAGGATTCCGCTAAGCCATTACCTTGTGGATAATATGCAGTTGAGTGTCCCAATTTGATGTTGTACTTGTGACATAACTCAACCATTTTCTTTGACTTGAATGCAGTCACATTGCCAGTAATGATCTTATGATAACAACCAAAATGAGACAACATGTTAGTCTCCAAAAACTAAATAATTTCTAAATATGTTGCTTACCTTGTTGGGATTGCTTCGATCCATTTGGTGAAGTATTCGGTGGACATTAAGATCCATTTATGTTGTGAAGATGATGTAGGGTGAATATCTCCAATAAATTCAAGGTCCCACTACTGAAAAGGTGCATGTACTGAAATAGGCTACAAAGGTAAGGCAAGAAATTTTCTTTTACCTTGAAACACTAGGTTGACACTCATGGAAACTCATCACTATTTTGTACAAGTTTGTAAAAAGAGTTGGCCAATAATATCCTGCCCTCAACACTTTTCTAGTCATGGTTTTCCAAAACAAGTGGCCTCCACAATCTCCCCTATGGAAATCATTCATTACTTATTTGGCTTCATCTTAAACTAAACAATTCAGCAAAATACCTCTGGGGTATTTCAAATAAAGAGCGTAGTTTAAAATGAAGTATTTGGAAGCCTTAAACTTTAATGACCTACCCTTACTCTTAGACATGCATGGATGATGATTTAAATTCTAAAGAACATATATAATGTCTGAATACCAAGGAGACGAAATAAGAACATCAGATACTTGTATGAGAGTGCCATCCTCTTCTTCATCGGAAAATGCTGAAATGAGGTTGATGTCTAGGGCATGTAAGTTTGACTCAGCCATGAGCTTGGCTAAAACCTGACCTTTGATCAGCTTTATGTTCTTGATCTTAATGTCATATTCTAACATTGCTACTATCCACTTCCCTCTTCTACCTTTCGAATTAGTCTGCATAAGAACATATTTTTCTACTACATTGGGGACATAAGCTAGAATATGGGAATGTAAGAGGTATATATGGAAATCCTTCAATGCCTTTACTAAATCCAAGACTTATTTCCCAATGATATTGTATTGAAGGGCTTCATCCCTAATATTACAACTAAAAAATGCAATGGGTTTCTCGGTCTTATCCTTCTTTTGCATCAAGACCGTAGCCAAGGTATGCTTGGAGGAAAATGAGAATATGATAAAATCAATAGATTAATCGGGACAACTTAAAAAAGGGTTGTATTTAAGGCAAAATTCACTGAGTTAAAAGACTTTTTGGCATCCTTAGGCCACTTTACCTCATTGTATTTCTTTAACATGTTGGTCATTTATCGAAGGTGTTTAGCCAAATTTGGAGTAAATATGTGTAATAAATTAATCTTACCATTGAAAGCTTGGATTTTTTTCTTACTGCATGGAAAATGAATTTGTTGAATAGCCTCAACCCGAGAAGGGTTAATCCAGATACCATCCTTGGAGATGATGTGATCGAGAAGCTTGTGCTCCTCCAAGGAAAGTAGGCTCTTTTTTGGATTAAGAGAAATTTCGAATTTCCTGCATTTCTGAAATACAATACTTAAGTGATACAAGTGGGAATCATGAGAATGAGGGAAAAATATCAAATCATCTATATATACAACTAAGAAAACATCTTTCTCATCTGCAAAGGCTATGTCCATTGCCTGCTAAAAAGTGGCCCCTGCATTCTTGAGTCCAAATGGCATCCTAGCATACTTAAATGTGCCCCAAGGTGTCATGAAGGAAGTTTTGTCTTGGTCCTTCTCATGTACTAAAATCTAATTGTATTCTGAATATCCATCAAGAAGTGACATCCAGGATGCTCCAACCACTCTCTGTAGGATATGATCCATTTTGGGAAGGGGATAATTATCCTTAAGAGACACCTTGTTTAAGTTTTTAAAATCAATGCAAAGCTTGATTTCTCCATTTTTCTTCCTTACCAAAACTAGATTTGATATCCAATCATAAAATATGATAGGAACAATGATGCCAAGCTTATAAAGTTTGTTCACTTCCTTTTCTATCAATGGCAACAACCTCAGGTCGATTCTTCATAGCTTTTGTCTGAAGGGATTTTGGTCGGGCTTAATTGGAATGGTATGTTTAATGATATTCTTATCATAAACCTTCAAGACTGCATAATTCCAAGCGAAAAAATTAGAAAATTCAGAAAATAAATCAACATATTTGTCTTTTCCTTGAGGAGATAAATACTTGGAAAGTTTGACCATATTAGGCTTGGCAGTTGTTCCGATGTTCACATCCTCCACACCTTTCTCTGTAGGAACCAATGTCATCTTCCTAGCAACATCATCTTGAACAAGAAATTCTTCCAAAGGTATGAGACCTCTTGGAATATTGTTATCCTTCAGCTGTAATATATCAACTTGAGTGGCTTTGATTACTTGATCATCCTTGTCATAAACTTCATCAAAAAATTAATTCTTGAATTCACCTTCATTTTGCATAAAATTATTTACATGTTTGTCATACCAAAACACTTGCCAATATCTCAAGTTGTCAGGGATAGTTGGCCGATGTTTTACATGAATTTCAAATTTCTTATTGGAAAATATAAGGATCTTGAAATTACTTGCTGCTATAGCAAGTGAATTTTCCATAAGATTCTGACTTCTTGGCACTACTGACAATGTATGTTCGGGAAACATATTTAGGATATCTAGTACATAATTCCTATACGATCTCATTCATGAATGCTTGGCCTGGTATTCCCCTTTTACCCATTTTATCACAAGTTTGGAGTCCCCATAAACTGAAATTCTTCTTGTGCCCAACTTTTTCAGGATTTTTAGGCCGGTGATCAACGCCTCATATTCCGCGTCGTTGTTAGAACAATCAAAATCCAAATTATGAACATAGTCTTACATTTTTTGGAACTTTACTTGGTTGATGAAGAGGACTACATATCCAAATTTTTATTCCTACCCCGTCTTTCCCCAAGGCACTATCAAAATCCATGGTCCAAAGACCATTTTCATCTTCCAAGTGTTGGAATTATGATTTATGTTCTGTCTCATGTTTCCAAGCCACTTCTTGATTTTTCTCTGAACTTTTCTCTACCTTATTTGATGACTTCTCTAAAGAACTTGGAAGATTTTCTTTTCCCTCATCTAAAACTGCTCTTACACAATTGGAAATTTATGGAATATCTTCTACTTCTACAAGCTGACTATCTACATAATTCAAACCATTATCATTGAACAAAATAAATGATTCTATATCTGTATGTAAAACATTAATTAGATGATTGTTAGGCTTCTCTTTGTTGTTTATCATTATTTCATCTTTGTTTCTCAGTACAACTTTCTCAATTGTCCGAAAACTGAGATAGTGGCATAAGAGAAATCTAGTTGCAAAGTGCCTCTCTAATTGGATCCCCAAGATATCGACAACAACATACTAAATCGTGGTGGTATATCAGCTACCACCACATCCATCAAGACATTATTTGCTAGAATTTTTTCAAGGGAAACTGCCAAATCCTTTATGATACCAAGACAACGAACTCTACCTGAATCAAAGGAATACATGTCATGGTAAGGACGAGTGATATCTATGCCCAATTTCTCCATAATGGATTTCGACATCAAATTATGGGAAGCTCCAGAGTCGAGCATGGAATTCTGAAGGACACATTGGTGAATTCTCAGACTCAAATAGAATGGGGGAACTTCACTATCCTCTAACTGACCATATATGGTTGGACCAAAAATGAGTTCTGGTTGGTCATCTTCAACATTTTCCATACCATATAAAGGATCTAATTTTAACATTTTGGCTACATGAGACTTATACTAATTTTTTTTTACAAGTTCAGTTAAAGGGATAGATAATTTTAACTTGGATATTTCAGTTTCTAAGCTAAAAGGAATGGATTTGTCTACCTCTTTAATGATGATGTCTCTTTTGTCTGGTTGATCCTTTGGTGTATCTTCCTTCTTCTGACTGTCCTTTTCTTTTCCTGATGTGCCTGTAGATGGATGAATAACCTTTCTCTGATTTGTAGCTATAGGTTATTTTCCTTTGTTCTAATTACCTTGAGGATTTTTCATCGGTTGAGTATATATTTTTTGGGATATTGCACGCTTCTAAATAGGACCGACTGGGACATCTCTACTCAATGAGTATTTCATTTGTTGTGAGCTAAGTGCATTCAAATAACCCTTCTGATAATCATTAGACTTGACCTCAAACTCATGATCATTGACTAATATGTAATCTTCATCCTTAGGCACATCTATATTCTCAACATATTCTTCATTTTATGTAAAAAATATGGGCTGGACATCAATTGTAAAAAAGTGATTTTCTTCAATGATTAGATCTTCTTCTTCTTCCACAACCCCATGAGAATAATTTTGTTGCGAGGGTGTCTGAATCTGTTGTTGTTGTGCTGGTTTCTCAAGAGCCCTTTGTTCCCTTTGTTTGATTTTGAATTGAGGCTGCTTCTATTGTCCTCTGAAGTTAGAATTTGTAACTTGTGCTTTCAGTTTTCTTTCTGTAATGGACATCCTGTCAACCATCCTTTCTACTATCCTTATCAAAGTGTCCAATTTTACCTCAGAAGATGAGGAAGCTTCTTCTTTGATGGTTAAATCTCTCTCACCCTTCATCTTTGACTTATTAATTGACAAGTTTTCTTCCACACTGACTGCATTCTTCTGCATGTCTTCTAATGTTGCAATATTCCTCTCTCACAACCAATATGCCATATCTAGATCGAAGCCATCAGGATAATCCAAGAGAGACAAACCTAGAGGAGGTTTGATCTAATTTGGAATTGAATTGTATACTCGGTTGAAACGAGCAGTGAAATCCTAAATTGATTCATTTAGATTCCCTTTCATATTATCATATTCAGAAAGGATTTGCAAGGAGTTCTTATTCACCTCCTATCGGGATATAAAGGCATCTATCAACTGGTCTGGAGTGGCTATTGAATTTGCAGTCAAATATCTAAACCAAGTTTTAACATCTCCATAAAATTTTTGAACTATAATTCTCATCTTAGCATCATCAACATATATTTATTCCAAATCAATAAAGTCAGTGACTTTGAATATGTGTTGTTTTGAAGTGATTTTGGAACTATCATCAAAGAGAGGGAGTCTCTAGCCATATCCTTTTGGTAAGGCATTAATTTGAGCAGGTAGAATGAGGGGTGAAAATCCGACCATGATTCCCACTGAGTGAAGTAAAGGATTGAAAATGGAAGGAGTTGACTGAATGGGTACTTAAGTAGAAGGTGTAGATGAAAAAACTACAACTGACTCGGATTTTGTCAGAATAGGTAATGACTCTTGCTGCTATTGTATAATGGATTTTTCAGATTGGTATTGAATTTGGTTTTCTAACTTTTCAAGCCTATAGAATTGACTCCAGACTTTTGTGTCAAAGTCTAATTCAAATTTAGTTTCTTCAAAAGGTAAATTATCTTCAAGTTTCAAGGAATTAAAACCTACCTCAGATAATTATTTTACTTCAAAAATACTTAATGGGTGAAAAAATATATCAGACAGTGAGGTTTCATATTTTGATCGAAATAAAGACAGCTCAAATTTCAAATCAAAAGGTATGTCTTCGAGAGATAAAAAATTTGCAGGTAACGAGGAAGATCTTACCAATGGAATAGGATTTGACTAAAATTATGTGTGTTCATATCTCTTCTTACGAACAAGTCTCTCTGGATCTTCAACTAGATCAGCTGGATGAGGATTTGGATTTTATCTGGTGTACCTCCTCAAAGTCAGAATGTTCATTGTTCAACAACTTGGTTCTCTACAACTTTCATATCAGCCTCCATGAAAACTTATACCTATCACCCACAAGCCAAGAATTCAATGAAATTATGGTAAAAATAGGGAGCATCTATCACTTTGTTCCCTAGTATGGTCGCCAAGGTTTTATCACTCCACCGGATCTCCTAAGGCTCAGAAAGAGACCAGCAAAGGTAACCACAAACCAGTCTTTTGCCAAGTAGCTAGCCTTACTAGGAAGGAGAGGGATCTCTCCAAGAGATCAAAACCAAGATGACTGGATAATGATGATTTTAGGCTACGTATAGTAGCACTAGGGTTTTGATTGATTTATTTTGGGTGTTGGATGGTGAATAGGTCAGGGAAGAACTAGGTCAGTGCAAAAAGGATCATAATTGCAAAGATCTGATGGAGCAAGGTAGGCATGTACTTTAACACATTTAGGTATCTTGATGGAGTGGATTATACTGATAGGGTTTCATAAAAGAGCACGGAAATCATGAATTCTTTTCAATTAGAAGAAAATGAAACACAAACTGTAATAATTCCTCCAAAACAGAGCATCAAGTAATGAATTCTATCTATATAACTTAGGAATCATTTAAATTTAGAGATGGCATGAATATGGAAATCATCATACATTAAAACATTTGTAAACATAAGAGGCAACAATGCTAAAAACACATTACCACAAGAATCCCACCAAAATAGCTGCAACTTTGTCTATTATTTCCTACCAAAAATGTTTGATTACACTAGTGTTCAAAGATCAATTACACAACATACAACCTTTGAAAATGCAAAGAAAATGAAATATATAGGCCAAAAAAAACTTCTCCCGCTCTCACAATCCATGACTTGTGGATCTATTCCCCAAAGACCTCAACTGCAATACTAATGACTAGAGAGGTCAAAAAACTCATCCCTATCTTTGATGAAATTGATTCACTTGACAAAAATTACATATTTACTTGATGTATCTACCTCTGGTAACTATAAAAGACATAATTACATTAAAATTTTACAATTACATTAGTAAATATCCTTGGAATCCATCAATCAACTGATAAAAGTGAAAATTCTGAAAAAATCAGTCAACTATAAAAAGCGCAGCGTGCTTGAGAAAAGTGCAGCGTGCTTGGTAAAAAGCACAACGCGGGCCTTCAAATCCACTTTTGAGTGACTACCTGAAGTCCAAATTGAGCCCAAGATGGCTAATTGGAGAATATCTTCTAGTACGGTTATCAAAAAGGTGCTCAAGCTCTAAAAATGATGGAGTGAAGCTCCTCAAAAATTCAATCTCCCAATACTGGTCAAAAAGCGCAACGTGAGGCTGAAAAAGGAGGTAGAAAGGTGTTTTTTGGGAGGTTTTTTGCCTTTTCCACCTATCAAAAAATCTGTTTTTGGAGTTCTAGTAGTAAAAAGTTGATGTATACATCATTCTCGATCCATATATGTATATTTTTTCTCATTTATAGGCCTCCAAAAAAAGCGCAACGTGACCCAAGTTGTGGTTTTTACAGGCTGGCTGTACAAAAAGTCTGTTAAATTTTACAAGAATGCTAAAAAAACAAAAAAATTGTCCAAAAACCTTCAAAACTGTTGGATAAAGTATTGATGAGGTATTTCAAGCTACAAAGGAGACATCAACAAGTAACTCAATTTTTCCCTTCTCCTTTTGGTTGATTAGGGTTTCCTTAAGTTTGTCCTTCAATTGCTTGATCCCGATATTGCAAATCTTGTTTCTGGTGTTGTAGTGGTCAGCCATGTGTCTCAACATATGATTGTCCTTGTTGGCCTTATGAAGAAGCTTCTTTAGGTGTATTTTCACTCTGTAAAGCCAAACCTCTCTGTCATCATTGATTTATTTTGCAATTATCTCCTCAAAAATGAGTTCTTCTGCCTCATGTTTTTCCTGTTCTAATGCTCTATTAAGACCTCTTGTTTTTGGTCTCTTCATGGTGATCTGAGCCTCATCATGATCAGACTCATCATGTACCATCACTTCTTTGCCTTTGGTATCTTTCCTCTTGGCCTTCAACAACTCCAATTCCAAGAGTATTTATTTGTCTTTCAACTGCTTGTTTTCTTGCTAAAGGAAGGAAATGACAAATTGTGCTCTTGCCAAATTATATTGCAGCTCTCTGATTGTGCCATATTTCTCTTTGATGATTAGGTTTGAGGTTTCATGATCATCTTGGACATCCAAGTCCACTAGGTAAAACTCCTTTTATTCCTCATGATGAACGTCTTCCTTCTCTTAAACAACTGCCTCTTAATGCTTTTGCATTAGGGGAATTTTGAGGTCTAAAATGGGCCTCCTCAGAAAATTATAAAATAATAGTGGAAATAATAAAATAATATTTGATTACATCATCAAATTTTAGAGGGAAAAAAGGAAAAACTACTTTTTCAACTCATATTTTCAACTTATCTGCCAATTTTTTTACTCACATTTCGAGCAAGAATACTCATTGGATGCAAAATTTAATTCCCCATCCAAGGAGTACCCATGTTGCATACTTTGGATGAACCCTGCTACACAAAAAATGAGAAATACATGAAAAATGTGATTGCAATAATGTTTTTTAATGTATTTCTCATTTTTCATGTAGGAGGGTCCATCGAAAGTATGCAACAAGGGTACTCTTTGGATGAGGAATTAAATTTTGCATCTAACGAGTAATCTCACTCAAAATTTGAGTAAAACCTTTGGGAGATAAATTGAAAATACGAGTTGAAAAAGTAGTTTTATTATTTTATTATTTTTTAATCTTCTTACCCTTTTACTTAAAAAATGGTGAATCATCCCCCATGGTTGACATCATAATTTTGAATCCTATTGGTTCTTATAAAGTTTATTTTGGTTGTACATTTTTCTTAGGAGGCCTATTTTGGACCTCAAAATTCCCCTAATGATATCCTTGTTTTGCTGATGTAGAAGGCAAGGCCCCTTCGACAATATTTGGAGAAAACACTTTCCTGGGTCCTCTCTAAGGTTTTTACCTCTTTGTCTTCTTTGGATTTCTTAACTATAGCCCTGCTATATAACCTAGTTTTCCTGTGAGAAACAGATGTTGGTAGTGTAATAGGTCTAGTAGGCTGATTTGATGGTGTAGTGAAGACATCTGGCTCAACGAAAGTCTCCCATGCAATGTTTAACTGCTTGAGGTGATGAAGGATAATGATTTTAATGAGTGAATGATGGACGAGGTTGTTCATTTGAAGCTCATACTCTCTATTTTGAACTATGTATGCCATCTTGTCAATGCTCCTGTACAAGCAGTAGGGAAGGTTGAGCAATTTAACCCTAGTGAAATGCACGAGCAACCTGATGTGATAGCTGTACAACTTGGAGAATCTGCCCTCACAAGTGAAATATTTCATGATGATCTTCATCATGGGGGAAAATATTTTAATAAACTGACCAAAAGTAAAGACCTTTTTGATGTTATCTTTATAAGGTACCTTGAGTTAAGGTTCATAAAGGTGGGCATCCAAATATTTAGTTTTGAACTACTTTTCACCCACATTGGGTATCCATGTTGTTGCTGCAATGATGTTTATAGAAATGGTGAATGTTACCCCTGCAATGGTCACTTGGTCATTTTTTAGGTTGGTGATGAAAATCCTGGTCAAAGTAGGATGGCTTTGCACTCTTTGGACCATCTCACAAAACTAAAAACAACCTACATGCTGGAAACATTTGACTGCCAAGGGTGATGCCATCAATTCCCTAGTGTCTGATGGCCCTAGTCTCAAGATACTCCCTCCTTTATTATATGTCTTATTCTCTTCTTATTTGGTGTTTCTTTCCTCCTCCATGATGTCTCTCTCCTCCTCCATTATGTTCATTTTTTTCTAGAAACCCTAGGGAAGAAAGGGAAGGGAAAGGGAGTAATATTATAGGGTTAGGGAGTTGGGATAAGTGAGGAAAATTTAGAGAAGTGTTTAAGGGAGTTAGTAAGTTTAGGGAAGTGATGGGGGGTTGAAATGATAAGGGAAATAGGGTATGAAATTCAAATACATGGAGGTATTCTAGCTGCCTAGAAAAGTGCAACATAGGGGTAGTGTTTTATGAAATATAGCTTGGGAATGGGAAATGAGGAGATGTGAGGGTAGTGGGGAGTGAATTAGGGTATGAGGAAGGTAAATGGGTCCAGGGAAAACAAATTAATCTTTTAAACTATGAAAAATAGGTTTTTATAACTAGAACATTGTATGGAGAGTAGAGGGTTTGCACCATAAACTTAATATCATAAGTTGAAAGGAGGGGTTATGAATATGTGAATTACTTGTAAATGAGTGTAGAAACCTTTATTTGTTGTTTAAAACCATTGGAGACAAGCTTTAAGACTGTGGCCCTCCTCTGCAAAAAGCGTAGCGAGCTGAAGAAAGGTGTAGCAAAGCCCTGCAAAAAGCACAACGTGCTTCTGAAAAGCGTAGCGTGGCCTCTGCAAAAAGCACAATGCCTATGGAAAAAGCGCAACGAAGGAGCTAGAACTCAGTTTTTTGAAGGAAAATTAGATTTTTTTCTTAGGGAACTTGAAGAGCTTGATGCTTGAGGATGCAAATGAATGACTTTTTGGTCTTTGAGGGCCTTTTATACTTTAATAAATATCATTAAATGAACTTGGACCCACATTTCATTTGTTGAAATAAAATTTACATTGCATTTTACCTTTAATTTTATAATTTGATCTTTGAATTTCATATTTTGATGGCTTAGGAACACTGATGGATTTTTGGAACTTTTCTCATTTGCTGATGGAACTATAATATTCCTAATTATCTTTTAGCCAGTTGGAATATTAAATTTTTCTTTTGTTAATAAAATAGATGAATAAGTGGGTAGAGGGACGCTTAAAGCTCTTTAGTAGGAATAAAACCACTTACAGTGTGAAAGTGGATCAATGTATCTAGTTGAATAAAAAATCTTTGGTGTGAATGGGGTCAATGCATGTGGATGGGGTCACGATTGACCAAATCAACAGTGCAGTCTCTTAGCCACCTATAAAAATTTTCATACCAAATGGTGGCTAAAACATTTTTGAAGCCTTCAAGAAACAAGTTTTATTGCAAAAAATTGTTATCTCTTGAAGCCTTATGAAGACATCATTCCCTCTGTTTAATTTTGGCTGTTGTCTCCCTTTTGGATTCAGAAATTTTGTTGTTTTCCATGAAGAAAAGACTGCTACAAAACTCCATTTTCCCCCTCCCTCCACTCAAAACTAACCTTCATTTTATTCCCTTTTTTCCCGCATGAAATTCTTCTATTTTTCATGTATTCCTCCTTCCCCTTCACAAAATCCCTTTTATAAGGTTTGAAACTCAATTTTGAACCTTACCGAAACCACCAAATTTATCAAAAACTTTGAAAAATTTCATAAAAAATAAATTTTTTGACTATAGGCTTAAGCCCCTTTGGGCTAAGTCTTAAACCACTTCCCCACATGTGCCCATGCCCTAGAACCAGGCGCTAACCCAGTCGGGCGCTTATCGCATCTGAAATAATTAGAGTGCATGCCTGTTTGTTATGGTAAGACTTCTGATGCTATTATCCCCCTTATATATAAGTCCTGGGCCTTTGCTTTCCATATAGACCGGCGGCCCCACAATCGGGCGCTAAAATTTGTGATTAAAACCTTCCCAATCATGTTTTCCCTTTGTAAATTCATAAAACCATTTTTTCCTAACTTTTTTCTAAACCTGCCGGTGCAATGATTTTAAATGAAAAAGGCCGTTGATCTTACAAAGCCGACCGACGGTCAACAACATATCACATCAGAGATTTACAAATGGGTAGATTGAAAAGCCCAATTCATTTTTTTGATTGTGATTGGAACCTTTGCATGTAAAGCTCCAGTCCCTTTATCCTTCTCATGTATCCAAAGGCCCTCGCAGTCAGGCGCCAAACCTTATACATAACCCCTCCCCAAATAAAAAAAACCTTTGTATTTCAAAAACTTTTGATTTTCTTATATTATAAAGGGTTCCGCCATTTATTTGTCGAAGCCTATCCTCCATCGTTGATTTCTGACCAATCAAACTGTCTGCACACTCTCACATTGGGGGTTTCCATTGGGTGCGCCTAATATTTTATTCGCAATCTCCGATTGGCGATTCCCTGATGAGTTCTCCGTCGTTGATCTGATCTGCAGATCGAAGGCCTACAGTCAATCACTTCGGTGCTCCCATGTCCATTTACCCGCCGATCGTGAAGCTCCAATTGCATCTGGGCCGTCCACGTGTCCAGATCTTTCCTCCTGACCTTGGCTAAAATCATATACTCTCTTGTGTAATGTTTCAAGGCCAAATCTCAGTCGTTGATCTCTACAGATCAATGACCCATATTAACCCCTTTCTTTGCTTTGCATATTTGTTCATTAGCCCCAAAGATTAGATCTGAGCCATTCATTCCTTGATCCTATGGCCCAGATTTATCCCGACAGGCCTGACTCCTGTGGGTATTGTCTTCCTTAGATTTAATCTCAACCGTCCAATCCTTGATCCAACGGCTCAGATTGAAACCACCCCACCTCCTTTCGCCCGAGCACCTATCCAATATCGCGCTCACTCCCCACCATAAGATCTGAGACCACAGATCTAATGGTTGATGCATGTTATCGCATAACTTTAAGCGTGAAGGTTAATTTCCCAAGAGCTACGCGAAATGGGCGGTATTCAAATTCCACGTGTCGGCCTCTGACGCATATCACGTCCAAAAAGCTAAAACCACTTTTTTTCCCTTCTGCTATGCGATACTACTGGTTTTCCCCTCCGAAACCATTTTCCCTTGTTTCCATTGCAATTTATCGCATTCCTCCTTGACTGTTGATCTCTGCAGATCAACAGTCCCAGATCATTTTCGTGTTGTTTCATCGCCCTTCGCCTTTCACCAAGGGACTTCGTAAAGCAATCACAGCCGTTGATCTCTTGGGACTGATCTCATCCGACGACCCACGATCATCAGTGAAACCCCAATTTTCCTCCTTGCCTTTTTCATTGCTGATTAAGGTTTTAAGCCCATTTATTTTCATATTTCTGCCTTTTCATTATAATGTGACCCTTTCGCATCATTTTCTCATAATTAATCTCGACCGTTGATCTCCTTAATTTATCATGGATCAATGGCTCTGACTTAAACTTCCACCGCTTATTCCAACTGCTTCCCTTTTAATCTTTGCATGCAATATCCAATTTTAGATACTGTCATCCAATGACCATGCTCCTAACCACGGCCTCCAAAGCATTTTTGCCAAATACACAGGATTTTCTTAATGTTTCTTTGTTCTGTGCAGGTATTAAAGTTTTTTCAAATAAAGTTAAAATAATATGAAAGCCGAGGATGATGATCCTCCAAGTTTCCATTCATCAAAGAGTATCCGTTTGAAGGGTTTTACCATCACGTTTCATCAGTGTATCATGAGCACTGATGCCATATGCACCCCTTGTACACCTGCACATCAACAAGACACAGTAGAATTTTAAAAGAGTATTAGTGTTGAAGACCTAATCATAGAAAAACTAAAGTTTGAAGATTATTTTCGCAGTTTTGGTGGATTACGGCTAAGATCAAAAATCAAAAGCCTAATCCACTAAATTAAACATAGTTAAAGGCAAATCAAAAATATTTATCAGACAGAGGATGCCTCCACTGCCACATCAGAGGCTAATTGATTCCTCTCAGCTACCTAATGCCACCTGTAGCCTCACAGCATTCAACAGAGACCGAATAATGACCAGAACAGAGGATATTTTCCTCACGATAGCCAAATAGTTAATTCAGCCAAATAACTTATTGCAAAATATCTTCTGAGTTACTATAGAGATGACACAGAGCCTTAAAGTCAACAAAATCCCCCCACCGAGCTTAATTCTTAATGTAAAACAATTAATACAGAAGAAATATCTGTAAACTTCTCCATCAAGCCCCTCAAAGGTTGAGAAGCATTTATCTGTATTAATTGAACCTTGAAGATATTTTATGCCATCCCACCTCCTCATATCTTCTATAAATACTTCTGTAGAAGATGAAACAATGTTGGTTGCAGAACTTTGAAATATACTTGTGCTTGAAACCTTCTACTTGTAAATAGTGTTCAAAGGCTCTTGAAGCTCTGCTTGTGATTAAATAAGTTAGGCTGAGAAGTGAAGATGATTGCTGAACTGAAACATTGGACTTGAAGATGTAACTGGTTTTACTTCAATAACAAGTTGTTTCTTAGGATCCTGGTCTATATCACTGGTGAAGTGCACCTTTCTGTGTAATTGTTTTCCTTTTGTGTATGCCATATTTTCCATTTATTCTTTGATAAAGAATAGCAAGAATAGAGTTAGGACTTACTGTTTGCAGTACCCTTCTCTGACTGATAAGCTTTATCTCAATGTTTTCCTCCAATTAGTTTATTTTAGAATGATTCAATATAGTTTAAGCAGTTAGGAATGTTGGTGTTCCCTCTTCTTATTGTTTGCTTTAAACATTTCTCTTGAATGTTATTTTTATTATCTGCTTAGTAAAGTTAGACTAGAAAAGTGATGGTGTGCCCTTTTTTCTAGCTTCTTTCTCCAAAGGTAGATTCTAAAAGTTTCCCTAAGTGTTTGCTGAAAGCAAACTAGATTTAAAAGTATCTTTTCTGATATTAAGTCGCACTTTGTTTCTCTTATGTGTTTTCATCCTTTCTGAAATTAATTATGCGGATTACTGGATTGTTTGTCTTTTGAGTTATATTTTATACGATCTTGTCCAAAGAGGTTTACGGTGAGCCCTACCCTTTGGTTGGTTTTAAACGGTTGCTTAAAAGGTTTTTTCTTGTTTGGGCAGACTATAAATCCTAGTTGAAATTATTATATGTTTCCACCCCTCCAACACTTTTATTGTTTCCATTCCATCATTTAAAATCTCAAATATCTTGTGATATAGATGACTTTCCCCTTGGACCACTCTTGAATTGTTGCACAATTAAAACCCTTTTATGACTCCATAGCCCAATGGACTAAAAACCAGCATTATATCTATCTTTTTAGCCAAAGCTTGTTCTGATTGCTTGCAACTTCACACCTTTGAAACTCTTTCCATTTAGGACTTTCCACTCAACTAATAATCATGCTCAACCATCCAAAAACAAACAAAAACCTCGGCCTTCATAACTAGCCTAATATCATTACTCAAAATATTTTAAAAGATAAATCAATCTTTGCACTTATTGGAGAGATCCCTCTCCGGATTCAGGAGGGCTAGATCCCAGAATCCCAAAGTGGTTGCAACAATGTTGTCTCTGCAATTTTTATTTGCCAATCTTGCAAATTGCATATACCTAACATTTCTGGTGACTCCATTGGGGATTTTGAGTGTTTTTTCAGCCTAGGTACCTTTAAGACCTCAGGAAACCCTTGATTCAAGAACATTGTCCAGTGAGTAAAAGTAACCCTCTTCAAGCACTACCATGTAAATGGTAATCATGATGAAACTTGTTTGAATCAGTGACAAACTAGGAAAACCCTAGGATTCTCATAAGACCTTATCAAACCTTGAAGGATTAGCTAGCTTAGCCATAAGAGTAGACTGTCTTTGTCTCATAACCATAGCTAAGTTTTGAAACAGATTTAGGACACTCTTAGAACCCATAAGGACTGAAAAATAACTCAGAAAACCCAAAAAAATATTTCAGATTGGTATTAAATAAACATGGTGGTGGACCATAAAACCTTTTAACTCCATAGGATCTAAAAAATTCCACTTAGCGACTCCACAATCCTAAACATACCTTAAGACTCCACTAGGAAGAACCATTATCATTATAACATCATTTAAACTCAGTTAGAGGACTGTAGGATTAAAATTTGTGTAAAACAGATTAGTTAACATCTTAAAGATTGTCATATCTGGTTGAAATTTTCTTGTTTACTTGGGTCTCAAAAACACAGCATAGTGGCTCATAGAAAGATTCATAGTAGATCCTACCCTGACCCAAACCTGCCTGAGATAGTTGATAACCCGGAAAGCATCCTTAGGAAGTCTCCTAAGATTAAATTTTCAACTGTTTTCAGATCACCCTTGAGAGCTAATTCAGTTCCTGAAAATCTTGCAGCTCTACAACAATCACAAGTAGACTTAAGAAATCCATTTAAAACTAGGTCACTTGATGATTTAGATAAGCTAGATTTAGAGTCTTCACTTTCATCCCCGGAAACAAGTGAACATCCTGGTAGTAGAGAAACAACACCACCTGATTTACATTTCCTTTATAATTTGGGTGTCTCTCATCCAAGATCAGCTCAACAATCTACTGCTCTTCCATCCACTTCTGCTCATCCTACATCCACTTTCCAAATCACTCCACTCCAGCTCGCTTTCCCTCTTTTTAATCTACCTCTTGTAAATCCACCTCCACCTCCTACCATGGCAGCAAGGTATGCCCCATTGGTCCTTCCTTTTCCCTTAGTCAATATTCCACAGGACTATCAGTCCATAATTCCATTGTATGATGCCAGTAATGCTACAACTGCATCACAACATGTGGATAAATGAATGACTACTTTGACAGAAATGAAATCGATGATGAATCTGTCAAGCTAAGATTATTTGCTCAGAGTTTGGGGGGAGAAGTAAGAAAATTGTTTAAAGGCTTGGACCCCACAATATAAATGATATCCAAGGCTTCCATCAGACATTATTAAACAAATGGGAAGTAAGGAAAAATCCTCTTCAAATACTTTTTGATTACAAGAATCTCCACAGAAATGCTGGGGAAAGTGTTCAGGTCTATTGCACTAGGTTTAATAGTGTTTATAATGCCCTTCCCCCAGACCTAAAACCTCCACAAGGCTCAGCTCTAAACAAGTTTCCTGAAGGGTTTGACCCTGAAATGGCCTATCAGATGAGAGAAAGAGACCCTCTAACTCTTGAAGATATGAAAAAAGGGGGCTCTTACTGTGGAAGTGAACTTAATGGAGAAAAGAGCGAGAATGAAAAATGAGAAGAGAGTATCCTTTAGAGAGGAATACACACCTTCTACTTCCAGCTCAAAGATGGAAAGAATGATGGAGGAGATGATGAAGAAAATGAACATTATTGAGAGAGCTCAAGCAAGTCAAAACCAAACAATTCTTCAAAACAGGAACCAAAACCAAAATCAGAATTTTAGGAGAAACCATCCTCAAAATAGACCAAGGGAATATGATCAACAAATCACTCCTCCCTTTCATTAAAACTATGTAAGTGAGGTTGAGGACACGAATGAAAAAACAGAGGATGATGATATAAATATGTTGGGAGTAGATAATGATGACTTTGAAGTTCATTATGATAGAAAAAAAGGTCTGTATACACCCTATGATGATCAAATAGATAATGATGAAAGTTATTATCAAGACATGGAAAATGTTATCATAGAGCCTCAAAAGGAATATGACCTTAGGAGTAAAAGCAATCAACAAACTCCCAAGACCAAAACCTCTAACAAATCTTCACAAAACAACACTGTAAGTAAGCCTAAAATTGTAAAACAGAAGGACAACACAGTGGCTATAAATTATGATAAAAATAAAGAGAAAATCACTCAACACAATGAAAAACAGAGTGCATACATTAGCAGTACTAGAACTTCAGCTAGTACTCCTATTAAAACGATTTTGTAAAATGTAAATAGAGCTAATCAACAAACAGATTTTGCTGACAGAGCGGAAGTTAATAAGGCTGAGACAAGTACTTCGAAGAATCAAATTCCTTTCAGTTTGGAGCAGGAAATTTCAAGAATTAAAATCTTTGTTCCTCTTACTGAGTTAGCTATCCAAAATGTATATATAACCCAAATTTTGAAGGCTTTAAACATAGAGGACAATAATGACATAGTCAATCTTAACGACGACCAACCAGAGCTCATTTTTGGTCCTAAGATTGAAGTTAGATATCAAGGGGGACCTGTTCCTCCCTTTTATGTAAGTTTAAACGTTCATGACAAAAATTTTCATAACGCTATGCATGATTCTGGGGCCTCTCATAATTTAATGCCCAAAGTTGTAATGGAGAGCCTTGGCCTTGAAATCACCCAACCTTACAAAGACCTCTACTGATTTGACTCAAGCAGAGTAAAATGTTTAGGATTAATCAAAGACCTCTGTGTTAACTTAGCTCAGATTCCAGCCAAATGTTTAGTCATGGATATTGTTGTGGCTGATGTACCCCCAAAGTATGGCATGATATTATCTAGATCTTGGGGGGCTAAGTTACAAGGAACTATGCAGATGGACATGACATATGCGACCATCCCTGTGTTTAATCAAACAATAAGACTTTACAGGGAGTCTCATATGCAGTATATGGTTACTAGCCAAGACAGACCACAAAAATCTCCTTTGTACTCTGTAAATACATGCCTCGATTCTTTTATCCAGTTTAACAATAAAATATTGGATGAACAAGTCACTTTAACTAAATTAATGGCCGATAGAGAGGAAGAGGAAGACATCACAGAAGTGCTTAAACAGTTTGCTGAACCCGTGAAAAACAACAAACAATACACGGGTCTTGAACTACAAATTATGATTCCATTGCTTTTTAACCTTGAGATTCAAGAAAACGTTCCTCAACACATTGAAAAACCTGATGAATTAAAATAGATTCAACCAAGTTCTGATCTTCAAGAAACATCCGAAAGCATGTTAGTTGAAGAGGATAGTCAAACTGTTGAACCCGAGACTAATCCTATGTGGAGTATGGAATTTGATGGGTCCTGTACTATGAGTAACGCTGGTGCAGGGGTCTAGATACACAACATTGAGAACAACCACACAGAAAGCCTTTCCTGTAGATTAAACTTTTAGTGTTCAAATAACATAGTGGAATATGAATCCCTTCTCTTAGGCTTACATTTGTTGAATAAATTAGGAGCCAAAAGAATTAAAGTGCATGGGGCTTCAGAGTTAATTATTAGGCAGGTCAACGGGGAATACAACACTAATCACCCTAGACTTAGGGCCTATCGAAATGATGTCATGGATCCATTGAAAAATTTTGAGGAATCCCAATTGATTTTTATCTCAAGAAGAAAGAATAACATGGCCCACAGTTTTGCCTTTATTTCTAGAA
Source organism: Pinus albicaulis (assembly GCA_034641835.2). Classification (NCBI taxonomy): domain Eukaryota; kingdom Viridiplantae; phylum Streptophyta; class Pinopsida; order Pinales; family Pinaceae; genus Pinus; species Pinus albicaulis. The sequence goes on along the minus strand of CM076579.1, from coordinate 774,804,203 downwards.
CATGTTTAACGCCATATGAAACCAAAGAATGTACAACTCAGATTAAATTCAGACTAGCTATTCCTTATAACAAGAAGTATTGGAAAGTGTTTGATGGAGACAAACAAATAGAAGACTTCATGCAGTTCAGAAATGAATTTGAAATACCCAGTTCAGATTTAGACTATGAAACAATCTGTCCTAGTGAGGAAAATTTTCTTGGTGAAGAAGAAAAGTCTCCTGAGCTTGCTGATGTAAACCTGTTATCTAGAAAACTTGAAAATAAAACAGAAGTGATTGCAGAGTTAGAAACACAAGACTTAGAAACTCTGTAGTCTGAAAACCAAATTTTTCCAAAGGGTCTGTCCCCTTTAGAAGAGTTTTTTGATTTCAATGATGTGGCCAAGAAGCCAAAACTGGAGCCTGTAGATACTGAAGTTGAAGAGTGTAATATAGGCAGTGAACTAAAACCAATGATGATCACACTGTCTAAGACTTTACCAACTCACATTAAACTCAAATACATAGAGTTGTTTAAAGAATTTTATGATGTTTTTGCGTGGAGTTACGAAGATTTGAAATCCTATGAAACTGAAATAATTCAGCAAAAAATTCCTCTCAAGGAAAACCAAAAGCCATTTAAACAAAATATGCATAGAATAAACCTTCTTCAGCTACCTTTGGTTGAGAAAGAAATAAAGAAAATGTATGAAGCTGGTATTATTGTCCCTATTAGATATTCTGAGTGGGTGTCTAATCTAGTGTCAGTCAGGAAGAAAAACAAGAGAGATTAGGCTTTGCATAGACTTTAGAGATTTAAAAAAAGCTTCACTCAAGGACAACTACCCTTTACCTAAGATGGACCATGTTTTACAAACGGTAGTTGGTTCTAAAATAATTTCTTTTCTTGATGGCTATACAGGGTACAATTAGATTTTAGTTCACCCTGATGATCAATTAAAGACAACCTTTACTACACCTTGGGGCACTTTCATGTATGTGAAAATGCCCTTTGGTCTAATGAATTATAGTGCAACTTTTTAGAGAGCCATGGACATAGCATTCTCGGAAGAATTAGGCTACTTCATCATTATTTACCTTGATGATGTCACTGTATTTTCAAAGATAGATGAAGAGCACTTAGAACATTTGAGAAAAATTTTCGAGAAATGCAGAAAGTTTGGGATGTCTTTAAACCCTAAGAAAACACTTTTTGGGCTCCAAGAAGGTAAACATCTTGGGCACATTATTTCAGAAGAGGGTATTAAGATAGATCCAAAGAGGATTGAGGCCATATTACAAATCTCTCATCCTCGAAACATCAAGGAACTACAATCTTTCATTGGAAAGATTAATTTCTTGAGAAGGTTCATACCCAACTTGGTTGAGCTCCTTACAAACATTACAAACATGTTGAAAGAGGAGCAAGGGGTTAAATGGACCTTGGAAGAAAAGAATTCCTTTGAGTTGGTGAAACAAGCATTAACCAAAACACCAGTCCTAATAAGTCCTGATTTTTCAAAAGATTTTTATATTTTTTGATTTGCATCAAAACATACAATAGTTGTTGTCATTTTATAGAAAAATCCACAAGGAAAAGAGCATCCTATTGCATTCTTTAGCAAGGCGTTGAGAGATGCTCCTTTGAAGTATAACATTATGGAAAAGCAAGATTTTGCTTTGGTCAAAGCTTTAAAAGACTTCAAAGTATACATCCTTCACTCACACATCTTTGCCTTTGTCCCAAATTCAGTTGTGAAAGACATTATAACAAAGGACCCAGATGGTAAGAGAGGTAAGTGCATAGCTGTTATTCTTGAATATGATTAGAGATTAAGCCCACTAAACTCATAAAAGGCCAAGGTCTAGCTAGATTAATGGTTGAATCAAATTCTGAAGTTCTTGATATTAATATGATAAATGCTTTAGATGAACAAGAGGAAATCTCAACTCCCATTGTTGAAGACCATTTTATGAATTCCTCTTGGTATGCTGATATTCTTTATGTTTTGCTTAATTTAAACACACCTCCCAGTTTATCAAAAACAAAGGCAAGGTTTTTAAAGTTAAAATTTGTAAACTACTGCATTATAGATAAATCTCTTTATTAGAAAAATGCAAGTGGGATATTGCTTAAATGTTTTCCTGAGTATGATGCAGATAAGGTTAAGCACGAGTTCCATGAAGGAGAATGTGGAGGCCACCTATACTGGAAGACAACATCCAAAAAAATCCTAAGGGCTGGTTACTATTGGCCCACTCTCTTTCTTGATGTACACAAGATGATCATTTCCTGTCATAAGTGCCAACTTTTTGAAGGAAAAATAAAGTTGCTAGCCTTACCACTACATCCAATCACTGTTGAAGCTCATTTTCAATAGTGAGGACTTGATTTCATAGGAGAAATCCATCCATCCTCATCTACCCAACATATATGGATTCTCACTGCCACAGACTACTTCACCAAATGGATAGAAGCCATCCCTTCTAGGCAAGCCAATGACTCAATCAGCATAAAATTAATTGAGACTCATATTCTCTCTAGATTTGGCTGTCCTAAGAAGATCATCACTGATAATGCATCAGTATTTGGATCAAAGAAGATGGTTGAATTCTGTCACAAGTATCAGATAACATTGGGTCATTCCACGACCTATTACCGTCAAGGTAATGGACTAGCAGAATCCTCAAACAAGAGTTTAGTGAACATGATCAAGAAGTTGTTGGAGAACAACAAGAAGTATTGGCACATAAAGCTTGTGCATGCACTTTGGGCTAACAGATTAACATTGAAGAAATCTATTGGCATGTCACCCTACCAGCTTTTGTATGGTACAGATGAAATTTTTCCTACCAACCTTGGTGTAATAGCTATGAATTTGATTCAAGAGGTTCAGTCTAAAGATAATGACATGATCAGAAGGATAAATTAGACCATTCACCTTCAACAAACCAGAGAGGAGGTTTATAACAAAGAATTACTAAAGCAAGATAGCATCAAAAAGCTCTTTAACAGAAGAACAAAGGCCAACAATTTCAATGTTGGGGACAAAGTTTTAAAGTGGGATTCGAGGAGAGAAGACAAGGGAAAGCATGGGAAATTTGACAACTTATGGCTTGGCCCTTATCTCATTCATTCTGCTGCTGGTAATAATGTCTTTTTCTTCCAGGAGTTGAATGGAGCTAAACTATTTGGGGGTCTTGTCAATGGAATAATGCTCAAACATTACTTCTCTTAATCCTATCATGTTATGAAAGCCTTTTTATCTTTTTTCCATTATAAATATTTCATCCATCATTGCATTCAAAGTTACAAAAATCAAAAATAGAAAAACAATAGAAGAAAGAAAAGAGGGAATTTTGTAAAAAAAATAAAGGTACAGCTCCATACCAAAAAAGAGAAATGAATTATGAAAGTGTGCAAGTTCAAATGCCACTCCTGAAAAACACACTTCTAGTTAGTCATACAGCCTAATCATGAATAATTAGTTTTAAATTGGCTGCTGATAGGTTAGTGAATTCGATTTTCCAAACAGCTTAATCTTGGCTTATTAGTTAGGTAGATTAGGCTAGAAATTAAAGGTTCAAACAAGCTCAAAATCCAAACCTTAGTTTTCAAAAGAGAAATGACTCAAATCTATTTATTTCTTGAGTAAAAAATAGAGGTAAAACTGGTTCTAATCAGCTCAAAATCTGAACCAGATAACAAGAAAAAACAGCTTGAATAAACTCAAAAACAAAGTTGTATAAAATAGAAGGCCGTGCCGAGAAACTTTCATATCTTAAGCCTTCCATTTTGATTTAATTTTCTGTAAAATAATATCTATGTGCAACTTGATTTTCATGCCATAGATCAGCTACAAGTTAGACTGTTCAAACCTGACTTGTATGTTTTTAAATTTCTATTTTAGAAATTAGTGAATAAAATCCGTTAGACTGTTTAATCCTAACAGATTAGTAGATTAGGTAGAGAAGCATATGAAATCAACTATTTAATCTGAGTTCATGGAGAAATAAGAAGTATAAATAGATTAGATTTTTTTCTTTCAAAAAGAATAAAATTTTGTAAGAGAGTTTGCCAATCCAAGTGCACTCTGAAAAGAAGAAAAAATGTTAGATCAATAGGATTGGGTAGGTAGAAAGCTTGTGTTGATGAATATCCATTGTTTTTTCATGGCTGCTAACATTTTTCAGAGGAAAAGAAGAACATCCAAGTAAAGAAAGTTGCAGCCCAATGGATGAGGCACTGATCAGCCCCCAGAGAATGCAAGTATGAAGTTCTTGATGCCTTCAAAAAGGCACCATCCCCATGTGGAGCCACTGTTAGCCACCTATAAAATTTGTCATACAAAATGGTGGCTAAAACATTTTTGAAGCCTTCAAGAAACAATTTTTATTGCAAAAAAATCTTATCTCTTGAAGCCTTATGAAGACATCATGCCCTCTGTTTAATTTTTACTGCTGTTTCCCTTTCGGATTCAAAAATTCTGTTGTTTTCCATGAAGAAAAGACTGCTGCAAAGCTCCATTTTTCCCCTCCCTCCACTCAAAACTAACCTTCATTTTATTCCCTTTCCCCCCCATGAAATTCTTCTATTTTTCATGTATTCCTCTTTCCCCTTCACAAAATCCATTTTATAAGGTTTGAAACTCACTTTTGAACCTTACCGAAACCCCCAAATCCATCAAAAACTTTGAAAATTTTCATAAAAAATAAGTTTTTTGACTATAGGCTTAAGCCCCTTTGGGCTAAGTCTTAAACCACTTCCCCACATGTGCCCACACCCTAGAACCAGACGCTAACCCAGTCGTGTGCTTATCGCATCGGAAATAATCAGAGTGCATGCCTATTTGTTATGGTAAGACTTCCGATGCGATTAGCCCACTTATATATAAGCCCCGAGCCTTTGCTTTCCATACAGACCGGCGGCCCTGCAATCGGGCGCTAAAATTTGTGATTAAAACCTTCCCGTCATGTTTGACCTTTGTAAATTTATAAAACCCTTTTTTCCTATGTTTTTTCTAAACCCGTTGGTGCAATGATTTTAAATGAAAAAGGTCTTCGATCTTACAAAGCTGATCGATGGTTAGCAACATCTTGCATCAGAGATTTACAAATGGGTAGATTGTGTTGGAGCTCCCATGTTTGGCCAAATTGGCAAGACCAAAGATGAGACAACATTAGAACCACTTTGGGGCCCTAGGATCTAGCCCTCTTAGACCCGGAGAGGGATCTCTCCAATAAGACAAAGAATGATATATATTTGAAGCTCAAAATGAGATTTTAGGCTAGGTATGTTACACCATTTTTTTGTTCATCTAACCTATTATCATTAGATGGACCCAAGTACACCATGTAAGACCAATTTTACCCTAAGTAAAATTTCTTTCACTATGTAAAATAACTTAATAAACCACATTTATTAGGTTGTTTATGGTCTAAACAGGAAACCCCAAAAGGAAATATTAAACAAACCTATTTTGTTTGATTTTCCTTATGGAATAATTAATTAAACCATAATTTAATTATTATTCCTAGTCATGTTTAACCCAAAACAAAGAAATTAATTAGATAAACCTTTATTTATCTTATTATTTTCTAGGAATAATTATTTAAATCTTATTTAGATAATATTCCTTGTTAAATATGACCAAATCACCCACAAATAATTAAATAAATCATTATTTATTTAATTACCTTTCAACCACTTCCTTAAATAATTAAATAAATCATTATTTATTTGATTATCTTCTAACCGCTTCCTTAAAAAGATAAATAAATCATTTATTTATTTATTTTTGACAAATTAAGGGATTTGACCCAAGTCAAATACCTTTTTCCTCCAACAAATATAATAAAATATTCCATAAAAAGTGGATCTAGATCTGGTTAACCCATGCACCAAGATCTAGAATGACCCAACATTTTGTTATAAATAGGAGGGTTTTTCCTACCATTCTTCACCTTTTGTTGCCTATTAGATCACTCTGGATCTATACACTTGGTCACTCTTTTCTACCATTTGTTGTGTGAGCTCCCTTTGAGTTCCATTCTTTGTGTGGGTTTTCTACACCAACAAGAGAGAGAAATCTTAGATCTGAAGTGCTGAGGACTTCCAAGAACCCATCCCACTGAGGAGAATTGGATACGCCTTCTTGTTTTCCTCCCAGGTGCCCAATTAATATAAAAATTCTTTCAAAAATTGTTCTTGTCATGTCTATTGGTATTTGGAGCAAAGCCTTTTTTTTCTGCTTAATGTCTTTCCATGCGTAGATCTGGTTTTTGCAGCTCTTTTATGTTCAACTAACCACAGATCTGAAGATATTGGCAGCCACTTTTGTTGTTAGGGCTATTAGTTATGCGTAGCTAAAGTGGTCCTTTTTCGTACAGTTCGACAAAGGATTCATACTAACAAATGGCGACTCCACATGGGTTTTAAATTACGACCACTGTCGTTTTTCATATTCCTGCATATCCAGCTACTTCAGACCCTAGGGTTTCCTTTCAGTTGTTTATTTTTCATATTTTTATGTTGTTTTTCTCACATAAAACCCTAAAACATTAAAATTTTTAACTTCCGTGTGTTTCTGGCCCTATTGCGCAGGTGACCGACATCAGCCGCAACTGAGACGACAAATTTTCCGAAAATCTGCCGCCGAGACAAACGGAGCGAGGGGTCGCACTTTTCAGCCCAAAAACTGTGACCTGGACCTCCAGGTCGTACTTTTCTGCCCATTTTCTGTGACCTGCACTGAAAACAGGTCAGAACCTGCGACCTACCATTTTTTCAGTTGTTTTTCTGCAATTTTTCTGGGTTTTTCTGAAGCTTTTGTCAGGGTTTTCTAGCCTCTGTCTCAGCCCGTTTCGACCTGTTCTTGATCTGTTTTGCTCACCTAAGTGGGAACCTAGGCCCCTGGGGCTTCAGTACCCTCCAATTTTGGTGGAAGAGTTTTAGCTGCTTCAGGCGTCTGTTTTTTCAGAGTTTCAGCCTCCCTTTTTCTAGATCTGATACATCCTTTTCAGATCCCTTTAAATCAACCTTTCTTCCTTTCAAATCACCTCTTGTTGTTTTTTTTGGACCTCTCTTTAGGACCTCCTCCCTATCCTTGCCGTTTTTTGCTGATTTCCTTCCTTTTTCCAACCACCTTGCCTCTGTCTCTTGGCTGTGATCTACACCTCTTTTCAGCAGCTTTATCCTTTAGATCCCTGTCCCTTTTGACCTTAGATCTATTAGCCTCTTTTCTGTGTGTTTTGCCTAGATTTTTCCCCTTTTTTTCGATTAGTTTTGAGAGACCCACATTCTTGGGTTAGATAGATGCACCAGTAGCTGTTAATTTTCTGTTATTTCAGCATTATATACTGTTCTCTGCAGATTTATTTTCAGTTACACAGCCCACTTTTTTCTTGCTCTCAAAACGGAAAGGGTTTAAAAATTAAAATTAACACACGCCACACACTGACCCTAAGTGAAGAAGCGCCTGGTTAACACCGCCTGGCAAAGACTCTAAAATCAATTGTCACTGCACCTTTTCTGCCCTTGACCTCACTTGATTCTATCCCTTTTTTCCCTTGTCGGTTTCCTTCTTCCCGTCATCATTGCGCCCCCAAGGCGCCTTTCCCGGAGACTTCTTGGCCTTCACCCTCAGTTTCCGGTTGATCGACCTGCTCCGTCCCGCCGTCGTCGAGCCAATCCTCCTCCGAGTCCGCACTCCGACTCCTCTTCTGATTCATTGGGTTCTCCCTCTCCTCCTGGTTCTCCCCCTGTCACCTTCACTATGTCTGGTCCAGGGCCTAACGTTAGCGGTGCTCCAGGCCCTAATGCCGGAACCACTACTAGCGGAACCGCCACAGGAACTACCTCGGCCATACCCTTGCTACCGTACATTGCAGGCCTCAGCCTCCCCGATTTCAATCAGTTGATCAATGACCCTATTCGCCACGATGTTGGTTGGCCTGCTATGCCAACCAAGCTCCCCTCCGACATCCCTAAGTTCGAAGGCCTTGCTGGAGAAGATCCAACCAATCATGTCCGATCTTTCCACATGTGGTGTTCCTCCAATTCCATTATCGATGACTCCATCCGTCTTCGTTTGTTCCAACGCACGCTTACCGGCGAAGCTTCTAAATGGTATGTTGAACAAGTCACGTCTTCCCATACCACCTTTGCGACCCTTGCCCAAGCCTTTTTATCTTATTTTCAGCTCACTCTCCGATACGATACTGGCATGGAGCTCTTGACTTCATTTAAGCAAACCTCTTCGACCCGCCTTTCCGCCCATGTTCAGGAATGGCGAAGAAGACGGAGCTTATGTCAGGCCCCCCCTTTCGAAGATCGGGTTTATATGGATTGGTTCCTTCGCACCCTCTTAGCTCCTATCGGCAAAGATGTCGCCTCTCACTTTCCTCAAACCGAAGAAGCCGCCCTCCAAATAGCCTTGAAATATGACCTGATCTACGCTCAATCTGGTTATGTTTATACCGTTCTCCCTGACCTCCCTAGGCCCGGTGGCGCTAACGCCCCGGGGGCATCTCATTCCGCCGACGGTATCGTTGGAGCCCTGTCCCATCCGTACGCTCAACCTCCTATGGGCTATGGTCTCCCTTAGGGAGGGGCCAGCACCTCTAGCACTCTACCCCCTCCTGGTAGCATGTATCTAGGATATGGCATGCATCCTCCTTTCGCCCAACCTCCTGCTTACCTCAATGTTGCCCAACCTAACCATTACCTTTATCCGCAGCCTGGTGCGCCAGCTTCTCCAGCATATGTGCTTCCATCTCCCTTGCCTCCTCCAAACCCGCAACAACACTTACAACCCCCTCCAGGGCAAGTATTTACACAGTAGGGCGTGACTAATCCCCCTTCTTCTCAAAGAAGGCAGAGAGGCAACCCAAACCAATCTGCCCTTGGTACCCATGGACCCAATCCTGGTGTTGACCCTAACACTGCCAACCAGCAATAGGGCACTCAGCCCAAGCCAGACAAGCCGCTTCGCACAAATAAGCCTTGTTCGTGTTGCAGTGTTTATGGCCATTACACCCATGATTGTCCCCTCTTACCCCAGATGCGGCAGATGTGGGAGTCTCAAGCCACATGCGCAGACAACACGCCTCCCCTCATGCTCCTCCTAATGTGGCCACTACCCAACCAGCTGTGTTTACTGATCCTTTCCCTCAGCAAGGATTCATGGCTACCCAACCGCCTGACAGCCAGGTCGCCATTCCCCCTTTCCTTTCTGGTTCCTCTGATTACCAGATCCTTATGATGCACTCCGATCCTTCCCCGACCGTCGACCTTCACCTTCAAACTCGGTCTCGCCAGTACCCCAAGCCTCCTACTTAGTCTGCCCCCGAGCCTCCTTCTTCAGGTTCTACAGAGCCTCTTTCGACATCCAGTGGCCCCTTACATATCCCTCAACCCAAAGTTGAGGTTCATACCAAGATTCCTAAGGGACCCCTACATCGAAATGCTGCTTCCGGTTGAGTTGCTCATTCGTATAGTATAGTAGATGATTTGGCGCAATCTCGTGCTGCCATTTCCACACTGGAACTTCTCCAGTCGTGCCCTTCCCAAAAGAAGGCTCTACTATTTGCCGTGGGTGTTGTAGATCCTGTTGATGACCAAATGATTCTTTTCGACGCCACTCAATCGGACCATCCCCCTCTTCCTGCTTCCGTCGCCTTCCAAATCCTAGTCAAAATCTGGAACGCCAACGTTTCACGGTGCATAATTGATGAGGGGGCATCCACCTGTGTGATGTCCGCTTCGGTTTGGAAGCAACTCGAATCCCCTGAGCTGGCCCCTTCCACGATCACCCTTCGAGCGTGGGACGACCACGCCTCCCAGCCCATTGGCCTTTTCTGTAATTGTCCTATCACCCTCGCCGGTAAGACTGTTTGCGTTGACGTCGAAGTCATAGACGCCCCGCTAGACTACAACATTCTATTGGGGCGAAGCTACACCTATGCTATGTCTGATGTCCCATCCGCGATTTTCCGCAAGATGTCTTTCCCCCATAATGGAAAGATAGTCACCATTGACCAGTTGACATATCATGAGCCAAAATCTCAGACCTCACCTGAGACGACCATCTCTTCTGTAGCCAACAAGCAAACCGTCGATTCCTTGACTAGTGTCTCCTTTGGCGTTTACAAAGATTCCTCCCTGCTTGGAACTTTTCCTAATCTCCCTCCTTCTCCCATCACTGATCCCAGCTTATCGAATTTTTGCATGATGCAATCGTCTCAGGTTGCCCGTAAGCGGCCTGCCTCGACTAGTCAGCAACCTCCCCCTCGCCCTCCACAACCCGCTCCTAGCCATTCATCTCAGCCAGCTGGACCTCCTCCTTCTGGCCCTCCCCCTACAGCTGGTATCCCTGAACCTCTTTATCCTCCTGGATCGGTTCCCCTAGGCCTTAACCATCTCGGAGCCGTCCCTCTTGGTCATTTCCCTGCTGGGCAGATCCCTTTCCTCGCTCCCCCTCCCGGAGTATATTCTGTCCCCGTCATGGCCACCCTCTCTCTCCCTAACCTGACCTTAGGCATACCAGTCTGGTACCTTGATCCCCCAACAGCTACCCCTCCTGGTCACCCCAAACCCTACATGGATTTGACACCGGTTCAACCGGTCCCCCTCGCTTCCTCTGTTGCCCCTGTGCCCCCAGCACCTCTACAGGACCCCTCTCCTGTCGTGATGGCTCCCGGGAAGAAATGAAAAGCTCGCAAGGGGGCACCCAAAGACAAGATCACCACGACTGACCCGACCCCTCCTCTGCCAGCAAAACCTTGTGCCTTATGTGATGTCGCCGGTCATGCTACCCATGCTTGTCCCGAGTTGCCCCGTATTCAGCCCATGGTTAAAGTCGCGTTCCCTAAAGCTACGGTCCCTGAAGTCTCCATTCCTTCTTCATCCGTAACTAAGAACCCCAAGAATCTCTGCACCAAAAAAACCTGTGCTTTGTGCGGTGTCCATGGCCATTACTCCCACCATTGTCCTCACCTGACGCATTACCGCGCCTCTTTAGAGGTAGTCTGAGAGTATGAGGTTGAACAAAATCAATCCGCCTCTCCCATCCTCGCGCAATATGCTTCCGGCGAGCCTGAGGATCCCCCCGCTCCCATCTACATTCCCCCCCCTGATGTTCAGATGACGGAGTCTACCACAACCATTCTTTACCTATCCTCCTCTGTGAGACACTTGGAGCCCAGTCCCCCTGCACCCTCCCCTATTGTGTCGCCTGCACACCTTTTTTCTACCCATACACAAGATCACTCCACCCGTATCTCTGTTGACCTCAGCAGCCCGAGTCCTCCCCATACTTCCGATAGCCCTCATATACCACCCTCCAGTTTGTATATGAGTCATAGTCATCCTGCTCCTTGCGCTCCCTCCCGCAGTTGCCACTCGATGTCTTTTGTACACTCACGCTGCCGTCATTGCCTCTCCCCCCCTCACTTGTTGTCTTGTAACACCATTTTTCAGGACCCCCCGTCCACATCCTTTATTGGTTACGCCGATGGTGCCAGTCGTTACTCCCGAAATCTCGCCTCGGCAGGTTGGGCCATCTTTACCCCCTTGCATGCCCTTGTTCTCTCCGACGGGGTCTGCATTGGTTCTGCCACCAACAATCAGGCCGAATATGATGCAATGCGTGGTCTCTTAGCCGATGCCCTCTTTCATCGCATCCTCCATCTGCACGTTCGTTTGGATTCCCTACTTCTTGTAATGCAACTAAATGGTGTTTATCGTGTGCATAACCCTGTGCTATTTAGATGCTATTTACGAGTGAAACTCTTGATACATGCATTTTAAACCATAACTTTCAACCATGTACCTCGAGAACAGAATCACTATGTAGATAGTATTGCAAACCATGTTCTAGATTGGCATTTATCACACGCATTTCATACAAGACAATAACATTCATAATCATTAAAAACGATGCATATCCATAATATGTGTCGCAAAAACATGTGTTTAGAGTCCATCTACTCTGATACATATGACATGCCCATAGCATGTTACAAAAAACTCAAAACTGGGGGCACCACCTGCCCCTACATACACACTAGGGGACACCACATGCCCCACACCTAATCACTATCTGGCAGATCCCGAGCCAATGGCTCTGCCCCTGCAGCCTGCAGATCACGTATCCCTTGACCGGCCATCGCCATGCACCGCATGACCCCTCGCCATTCCGAGGGTAGACCGATACATGGCTCTATGTACTGGTCGTCTAAGTCCTGCCACCCGCGCTCTGATACTCCGGTTAGCAACCTTTCGCATCTACGGCGGATGTCCTCCAGAAGGGCGGCTGCATCCTCATTTTGCGCTGCTCTCGACCCACTCGGACCTGCAGCTCCAGCTGCTGCCGGTCGTCCCATATATCCGGCCGGTTTTACCGGCGCTATATCTGCATACCAACAGTACATGAATCAGTACCCTAGCTACTATTCAAAAAACTGTAACATGCCCATACAAGAATAGCAATCTGTCACTTACCATCGAGTCCCCAGACTCGACCAGGCGAAAGTGGCAGGTCTAGATCTCCACAATAACTCATCTCACTATAGGGATAGTCGTCTATGTATAATGGCATCTGATCCCAATGGGCAAAGAACTCAGGTCGAAACACTCGCCCGACCGCCCCTCCTCCTCCTCTGCACAGTAGCCCTCCCCACCAACGCATCCTGGGCTCTCTCGAGCCCCCATATGGAAGTTGTACACGAGGCCGCAAGGTCGAGATATTCTCAAAGAAGAAGGCACACAATAAAGTCCCATACGAGCAATCATGGTTCACTTGTCGCTTGCAGAGTGACAACTATCGTTTTAATGACACCAGCATCTTTTGGGCCCACCCATAGTAGGTCCCACTCAACACACTCTCTACCAGCATCATCTGCCCCCCCCCCGGGTGATGTGATGGAACGCTTGGTTGCCCAGGATACGCAGCACAGCTGCGGCCACTGCATGGGTTTCTAGCCTCTCTAGATCCCCGATCGGTATCCGAGTCCCCTTGACTTGGAGACCCGGTCGACAATGTCGTTCCACAAACTCCATGATATGCCGCCCCCACGGTAATACTGGCTGCGTGTTTCCCACCATCCCCAGTGGTGGGAGACCCATCAAGAAATACACATCCTGGACTGTCAGTTCGATCCTGTGCCCCTGCACTACAAAGACCTCATGCTCTAGATACCAATAACTGATAATCCGGGCCAACAAGGGCTCTCTTGCTCTCATCAACGGGTTCTCCAAAAATTTTAGAACCCCAAACCTGGCCAACACACGACGGACACCCTGATCTGCCTGGATCTCTGCCCGTAATGTACCCAGGTCTCTCTCTCTCCAGTTAACGCATAAATCTGCCATACCTGCACAAAAACATCATCTTTTTCAGCATACAGATCGGGAATACCATAACCAAACACAAAAACCCAACTCCCAGCCATAAAATAGCACCAAAACCCCCTCATCTCCCAGGTCGCAGTTTTCTGCCCAGTTCAGGACCAGGTCGCAGTTTTTTCCCTGAAACCTGCGTCCCAGGTCGCACTTTTTGGCCCAAAAAGTGCGACCCGGCAGTAGAGATGAAGGAGGGTCTGTTTCTAGGATTTTGGGCCCTAAACTGAACTTTCAATCCATCAAAATGAAAGAGTAAGGTTAGGCCTCTTACCTGAAATTGACGGATCTCGATTCCAACGGTCAGTTTGTCCGCTACGCTTGCCGCAAGATTTAGGGCCTTCTATCCTCTCTACATTCACCACAGCAACAATAGCAAATGAGTGAATTTGGAGGGAAAACTGCCTTATTAAAATAGAACCCATGTTTCTTCTTTCGACTGCTGCGACCACACCGTAGCCCCGTTTGATAAACCGTCTGCACCGTTGGAAAGCTCTCACCAAGCCCTCAAATGGCTATCTATTAGTTTTTTATGATCTGATACTTCACCAAGACACATTTTGTCCAAGAAGGGTCACTTCCCCTCTCATTAAAATCGAATTTCCTCACTTACGACACTTGTACTCGGGGCACCACTTCGCCTCCTTACTTGTCTTTGTTCGTGTTGATTTTCGTCATGAGTCCCCATCTTGTAATCATGTTTTTATGGTCCCCCACTGGGCCTTTACTGTGTGGCAGCACTATCGCGTCGCCCTTGTTTAGAGCATCCAAGTTGAGTCATCATCCCATTCATGGAATCTATCCCGAGTCCCTTGGTACCCCACTATAGCCCTCCATCCTTCATTGCTTGGTCTCTCTCTTGTGTCGCACTTTATGACCTTCAGTCCCATTGTCCCCTATCCCTTATGATATTGTGTCAGTCGTTGCCAGGTCATTCATGCCCTTTATGCTCTAACAAGGGAAGTCGTCCATTCGCTACTCAATCCTTTCCATTTCCCTATCATCATTAGTGTCAGTCTGTCCATCGCTCCACTATTTTCTCTCATGCCTTAGTTGAGGATGTCTCATTGCCTCACCTATGTCGGACCTCCTTCTGTCGACATCAGCTCATTCCTTCTAGAAGCCAGGTCTAGAGGGCGGTGTACCTTGGTTCCAGCTTCCACTCTTTTTCGGTGCCTCGGATCAGGCAAAGGGATCTCTCGTTTCCCTTTGACTTGGTTGTTTCTCCACTCCAGCTCCTTTCAGCATGACCGAGATCCGTATACTTGATGGTTCAGTGATACAGTAGCAGCTCTTGATGATTCCCGGGTGTGTGTGAGATGTCTCAACCCTCATGAGGGGGTGGCCCTGCAGGTAGCCCCCCACATGCCCGGATGACCTCCTCCTTGCAGCCTTCGATGCAGCTCCAGATATTTGATGATGTTGGCCTTAGCCACTTGCAGCGCCTCTTTGATTTGGATGTATCAGTCAGATTTTGTGAGCGCTTCCCCATGTACAGGGGGCATTTGCGTTGTATTTGTATCTCATGTACTCAGACATTATTGTACAAGTCCTGACTGTTATCCCAGGCACAACATGTATATGGGATTCTTCATTGTATTTTTATCTGGCTCATGATTATGCCGGCTGTACTTTATGGTTCGGTCCCTTGTTTACTGGACACACTATTCTTTTGTACTTTGTCTCGGCGGGCATAGGTATGCCTCCCCCGCCGCCTTCAGCACAGGTACCCTCTCATAAAAGAGACTTGTTGCACCTGCGAGTCTCGTCTCCTCCGGGTCTAGTCCTTCAGCACACTATCTACCTCACCTTTCTCTCTCTGACTTCCCTTTTGTTGTCTAGTGATTGTGTTCTTACAACGTACTTCGGTCATACGATTTGCTCCTGACACTCACACGCTGGGGGGAAATCTGTTACACCATTTTTTGGTCATCTAACCTATTATCATTAGATGGACCCAAGTACACCATGTAAGACCAATTTTACCCTAAGTAAAATTGCTTTCACTATGTAAAATAACTTAATAAACCACATTTATTAGGTTGTTTATGGTCTAAACAGGAAACCCCAAAAGGAAATAGTAAAAAAACCTATTTTGTTTAATTTTCCTCATGGAATAATTAATTAAACCATAATTTAATTATTATTCCCAATCATGTTTAACCCAAAAACAAAGAAATTAATTAGATAAACCTTTATCTATCTTATTATTTTCTAGGAATAATTATTTGAATCTTATTTAGATAATATTCCTTGTTAAATATGACCAAATCACCCACAAATAATTAAATAAATCATTATTTATTTAATTATCTTTCAACCACTTCCTTAAATAATTAAATAAATCCTTATTTATTTGATTATCTTCTAACCGCTTCCTTAAAAAGATAAATAAATCATTTATTTATTTATTTTTAACTAATTAAGGGATTTGACCCAAGCCAAATACCTTTTCCCTCCAACAAATATAATAAAATATTCCATAAAAAGTGGATCTAGATCCGGTTAACCCATGCACCAAGATCTAGAATGACCCAATATTTTGTTATAAATAGGAGGGTTTTTCCTACCATTCTTCACCTTTTGTTGAATATTAGATCACTCTAGATCTATACACTTGGTCACTCTTTTCTACCATTTGTTGTGTGAGCTCCCTTTGAGTTCTATTCTTTGTGTGGGTTTTCTACACCAACAAGAGAGAGAAATCTTAGATATGAAGTGCTGGGGACTTCCAAGAACCCATCCCACTGAGGAGAATTGGATACGCCTTCTTGTTTTCCTCCCAGGTGCCCAATTAATATAAAAATTCTTTCAAAAATTGTTCTTGTCTTGTCTATTGGTATATGGAGCAAACCCTTGTTTTTTCTGCTTAATGTCTTTCCATGCGTAGATCTGGTTTTTGCAGCTCTTTTATGTTCAACTAACCACAGATCTGAAGATATTGGCAGCCACTTTTGTTGTTAGGGCTATTAGTTATGCGTATCTAAAGTGGTCCTTTTTCGTACACTTCGACAAAGGATTCATACTAACAAGGTATGAAGCACAAGGGGGGTTTAAAATGGTTGGGTCGGCTATCGGTTGGATCATAAGGTCACAGAATGAGAAGGAAATGGGAAAAAAGGAGCAGAGTAGTAGGACCTTTCGGCAAAAGAGGATGGGTCAAGGCTGTGCCATCCATTGGGCTATGGAGTCATGAAAGGAGATTACTTGCAACAACTAGCCAAGGCTTTCATAGGGAACGTCATCTATACTAAAGGATCTTCAAGATAGATGGTGGAATGGAACAATAAGGAAAGAAAGGTGAAAAACAAAGGGCAACCTGAGATCATACTAGAGGTCATCTAACTCCAGATCTGCTTTGGCGTACCCTCGAAGGAGAAACAAAAAGATTTAAACATAGAATTGGGCCTGAGATCAGAGAAGGGATTTTAACCTTCAATGCTTTGACACCGGCTCACAGGATCTTGGAAAGGTCAATCTGTCGAACAAGGACCCCAGTGGACAGGGCTTACACTAAATCCCCGGTATCCAAAATCCTCTATCTTGAACCCAAACCAGAAAAACCGAGCACTAGACTCCAAGTTCACACATTAGCTAGCAGTAAATAACAACTGCTACACTGGTTAATCCACGAGAGTCTGCCCTCATATTTCACTATCAGCAGAAAACATTAAAGGTAGGGAGAGTAGAAACATAGGGTACCATGCGAGGGTAAATACTATGCCAGATTTCTAATGTGTACTAGAAGAAATGAACATCATGAAAAAATGTAATAAAACAATGTAAAGAGAAAACATCACCCGTAGTAATAGACCAGGATCTTATGAAATTTTCTTGATTAATTGATGCAAAACCAGTCACATACACTTAGCTCAATAGTTGATTACAGACTCAACTTTCTCCTCCCAGCCTACTACATTACAGAATACTCTGCTACTCTTTCCCAAAACTGTTTCTAACAGTAAAAAATGAATCCCTACAACTACAACAGTGATAACACAATCCAACCATTTTAAACCCCCCTTGTGCTTCATACCTAGCCTAACATCTCATTTTGAGCTTCAAAGATATATCATTCTTTGTCTTATTGGAGAGATCCCTCTCCGAGTCCAAGAGGGCTAGATCCTAGGGCCCCAAAGTGGTTCTGATGTTGTCTCATCTTTGGTCTTTCCAATCTGGCCAAACATGGGAGCTCCAACATAATGGCGACTCTGTTGGGGACAAATCTGAGAGTCCTTAACTGCTAACATTGGTCTACTCAGACTAATACCTTTAGATTGGTTTCAATGCTGATGGTGGACAACAGTCTATTCCTAATGTCCAAATTCATCCACCTGGCGACTCCACACTCCCTATAATCCAAAAAGACCTAATTAATCCACTAGTGGAGAACTCTAAACTGGTTGAGAAGCTGCAGTGACCTTCTTTGCAGTAAACATGGATCCAGACATGGACAGAGATGCAAAGCTTGATGCTTTGGCAGATCAACTAAATAGAATAGTGATCATGTTTGGTAAAGTGCTGGAAATGCATATGGATAACCTAAATGAAAATAATGATTGTTCAGAGTAGCCCATGCATTTTATCGTGCAAGAGCCAACTCCAGACCTAGACGATGAGCAAGACATCTATGATGATCTTGGTCTGGAGTTTTCTCTTGCTCGGGAAAATTCTCAAGATGAGGCTCATGAGGATATCTTGCCTTAGGATCATTTCGTACAAGGAGCAGGGGACTGTAGCTCTTCTTTCTGTGTTAAAAAATAAATTTATATGATGATAGAAGAAGAGATGGGCCGAAAATCAAACACGCAGTCCACCTCTGCAGCCTTCTACAAAACTGATGCAGATCCAGAAACTCCTCTGAGGATCAAGACGAAGAAAGACCTGCTAAGAATCCGACAGGTTTGATTGGTGACATTGCTTATGATTATGAATTTCCTAGTTATGATCTATTTGATGATGATTTTTTCCAAAGAAAAGCTGAGTTTGCAGAACCATCATCAGTTGACCCATGGGATGAAAGCCGAGGCCAGTAACTCTAGAGAGGAAATGAACCCAGTCAGCCTATCTATGACACTGACGGTGAAAGTTACGAAAGCATCAGTGACGAGTGTCATGAGATCGGAGGTCAGCAGTCTTTCCTTTCAAGAAATGAGGAGGAAAGCAAAGAAGAGATTCGTGAGCAGGATGAAAGTAAAGAGCCTTCCCTTGAAAAAGAGGAGGTAATGGAAAATATCCCTGCTCATGAATACACATATATTTTCATGGAGCTAGGTCCAGTAGAACAGAACATATCAGAGCTCCAAGAGGACTCAGCAGCCATGTACGATGAGTCCTCCAGTTCAGAAGATGAAGGAGACACTCTACTCCAAGAGAGTCTTCTTCTCAATCTAGTGGAAGAAAAAGAAATCCTGGTTGAAGCCTACATTCCAGATACTCATAACCAGGTATTATTTCATGATACTTATGTTCGTTTCCTGCAAACATTTGAAGAAATATCAAAGGTATTTTTGAGAAACATGTTGCAAACAAAAAGAAGATTTTTCGAAGCTACTGTTGAGGAACAGAAAGAGTGGGAGCAGCCTTGCCTATCCAGCTTGCTCAAGGAGCTGAGCAGAAAAGACCAGTCATGCGATCACTTGATGCACTGGTTACATTGGAAGACAATGTTTGTAAGCTAGACTTGCAAATATTTCAGTTAGAGTAGGGTAGGGAGGAAAATCTCAATAAATCTCAGTCCATAATCATTTAGTCTGTTATTTCAATTTCTGCAAGGTATACAATACATGAGCATTTTTGCCTATCATGTCATGGTCCACAGCAGGTCAGACAGTCTAAACCTGGCTTGACTGTTTTTCAATTTCTGTCTTAGAATGTAGAAAAGAAATATGCTAGACAGTTTAATCCTAGTAGACGTAGTTTAGGTAGAGAAAATTTAAGACCAACAACTTAATCTGGTCTCATGGATTAATAAGGGTAGAAGTAGAATAGGTTTATTTTTCCTGTTTGTAAGAGATTTATGATGTAAGGGTCTGCAAGTCCAAATGCACCCAGAAGAAAAAATGTTAGGATTTAGTCTGGGTAGGTAGCTATTTGAGTAATGTTGCTGCTAATATGTGTCCCCATGGTTTGTGGCAGTTGAAATCAAAGAAAAAGGGTGGTTCAAGCGTCAGGTATCTAGCCTACACCAAATATCATTCTCTGAATTCTTGACTCCTTCAAGAAGATGCCATCCCCAGTGGAGCCACTGTTAGCCCCCTATGAATTTTTTTTGACAAGAAAAAAGGGGGCTAAAATTTTCTTGAGCCTTCAAGGAATGCATCTCCTCCGAAAACACATCATCCTTGAAGCCTCCTGTGCCCTTGCCCTTTGATTCTTGAGCCTTCAAGGAATGCATCTCCTCCGAAAACACATCATCCTTGAAGCCTCCTGTGGCCTTGCCCTTTGATCAATCCTCACCACTGTTTCGCTGCATTTTTCACCATTATCCTGTATTGTTCCACTATTTTCCATTTTCATCCACCGTTTTCACCATGCTGCGCTGCCATTTTCACAGTCCTCCACGGCATCCGACTCCCATGGATGGATTTCTTGACATTTTGTGTGTTTTGCAGGGTTACAGGTGGTGAGAACCGCCATGGTTCATAGTCACTGTTATAGTGACACAGAGCATGAAGGAGCCATTTTCAAAGCTTGACATTACATGGAAACGCCAGAGAAAGTGCTTAGAGCATGATTTTCATTAAAAAACAGAGTTCAACTCTGTGATACCTTCCCAGCGCCATCAAAGCTCAGATCTCATAAACAAAGATAGTCATGAAGTGGCAAAGAGTATTAGTATAGAGTTAAGGAGTTCTAATGTGCATTATTGAAGATGTTAAGCCTTAATTCAATGTTTTAAAGACAAAATACCAGATTGAAGACCTCATGACTCACACAGAAGGCTTAATAAGGCCCAATACGCAGAAAACAATATCATCAAGGTTTCGCATCAGGAAAAGTCTCCTCCCGAGAAAGGACACAGTACTCATATTGTTTTAGTCTACATTGTGTCCATGAGAATATTTCCTCCCTGACAATAGTCCTAATGCTACCAGAGCATTTGTTACACGGTATGGTAGACTTTGAATTCATTTATCTACCTTATGTTTATTCACCAGAGTAATACGAGTACTGCAGCGAAATCACATCAAGAGCATACCTGGAGTAAATTTCCACCTGTCAAAGACCACCCTTTCATCCAAAGAGTACTGAAGATTGATGCTCAAATATTAAAATAGAATGGGTTTCGACCCACTTCTTCTACTCTATTTTTAATGTTTCATTTAGTGTTTCATCTACCTCCTCTGCCTCTCTTTCATCTATAAAATTCATGAAGAAACTCATTGTAAAGGTTGTTGATCAGATATCTGTGAACTATACGCTGTTTCTCTTGAGACATAGTTCTCTGTGTAAAGTGGTAAGATAGGCTGAGGAAGATGATCTCAGACTGGATATCAAGTTGTTGGTAATGTTGTACATGACTGGTGTTGCTCTCTAATATGACAAGCACATTTCTTTGGATCCTGATTTAAAGAAGCAGTGATGTTTTTCTTACTTTGTCTTTGTTTTCCTTTGTAATTCATCACATTTCATTTCTATGGTACACATCAGAAATCTGGCATAGGATATACCCTTGTATGGTACCCTATGTTTTTTCTCTCCCTACCTTCAATGTTTTCCGCTATATGTGTTATATGAGTACTGATTCAAGCTAATTTAATCAGTGTAGTGTCTATATTTATTGATAGCTAATGTATGAATTGATGAATCTGTTCTTAGATGTTCTTGGTAGGCTTTAATTGAATGAATTGGGATACTGGGAGTCTAGAAAATTGTCTCTGTCTCACTAGGGTCCTTTTCAATCATTTTAACCTTTCTAAGTTCCCTTAAGCTAGATGCCGAAGCATTGAGAGTTCAAAGTCTCTCTCTGATCTCAGGCCTTCGCCTTTGTGTTTCAATCTTTAATGTTCCCTTTGTTTGAAGAGTTAACCTTTAGGAGTTGGGTCACAGGTGTCTAATGGCATGTCCTGTCCCCGGATCCGATGCCTGAATGGTCATCTTGGAGGTTTCCTTGTTATTCCCTTCTCTCCGCATCATTTCATAACAAACTATCATCTTTAAGATCCAATGCTTTAGATGACTAGCCCAACTGAAAGCCTGCATATTGAGTAGCAAGTAAACTGTTTCCTGACTCCATTACCCAATGGTCTCGAATGTTCTCTGAATTATCTCTCCTTTGCCTAAAATCCTCTTTGCTCATCCTTGTCTTGTATCAAACCCTTCCTTCCAGTTTCCCAACAACCAAACAAAAAAAACAAAACAAAACAAACCCTGCGCCTTATAACTAGCCTAAAACCTTAAAACTGGAATTTCAAAGACATATACCTTTTCTCTTATAGATATTTCCCTCTTTGGACCTAGGAGGGCTAGATCCTTAGGTCTAAAAGTGGTTTTGATGTTGTATCATCTTTTGGTATTGCCAAACTTGCCAAAACATGGGAACCCCAACAGATTGAAAAGCCCGTTTCATCGTTCCGATTGAGATTGGCACCTTTGCATGTAAATCTCTGGTCCCTTTATCCTTCTCATGTATCCAAAGGCCCCCGCAGTCGGGTGCCAAACCTTATATATAACCCCTCCCCAAATACAAAAAACCTTTGTATTTCGAAAAATTTTGATTTTCTTATATTATAAAGGGTTCCGTCGTTTATTGGTCGAAGCTTATCCTCCGCCGTTGATTTTTGACCAATCAAACAGTCTGCACACTCTCGCATCGGGGGTTTCCATTGGGCACACCTAATATATTTTATTCGCAATCTCTGATTGGAGATTCCCTGATGATTCCTCTACCATTGACCTGATCTACAAATCGATAGCCTACAGTCAATCGCTTCTGCGCTCCCATGTCCATTGACCCACCGATCGCGAAGCTCCGATTGCATCTGGGCCATCCACATGTCTAGATCAGATGGTCAAGATCTTTCCTCCTGAACTTGGCTAAAATCATATACTCTGTTGTGTAATGTTTCAAGGCCAAATCTCAGTCGTTGATCTCTGCAGATCAACGGCCCATATTAACCCCTTTATCCACTTTGCATATTTGTTCATCAGCCCCAAATATTAGATCTGAGCCACTCATTTCTTGATCCTACAGCCCAGATTTATCCCGACAAGCCTGACTCCTGTGGGTCCTATCTTCCTCATATTTAATCTTAGCCGTCCAATCCTTGATCCAACAGCTCAGATTGAAACTGCCCCACCTCCTTTCACCCACACACCTATCCAATATCGCGCTCACTCCCCACCATCAGATCTGAGACCCCAGATCTAATGGTTGACAAACGTTATCGTGTAACTTCAAGTGTGAAGGTTAATTTCCCAAGAGCTACGCAATATGGGCGGTATTCAAATTCCACGTGTTGGCCTCTGACGCATATTGCGTCCAAAAAGCTAAAACCGCTTTTTTTCCCTTATGCTATGCGACACTACTAGTTTTCTCCTCCGAAACCATTTTCCCTTGTTTCCGTTGCAATTTATCGTGTTCCTCCTTGACTGTTGATCTCTGTAGATCAATGGTCTCAGATCATTTTCGTGTTGTTTCATCACCATCCGCCTTTCACCAAGGGACTTCGTAAAGTGATCACAACCGTTGATCTCTTGGGACTGATCTCATCCGACGGCCCACGATCATCAGCGAAACCCCAATTTTCCTCCTTGCCTTTTTCATTGCTAATTAAGGTTTTAACCCCATTTCTTTTCATTTTTCCTCCTTTTCATTATAATGTGACCCTTTCTCCCTATTTGTTCATAATTAATCTCGACCGTTGATCTCCTTGATTTATCGTGGATAAACGGCTCTGACTTAAACTTCCACCGCTTATTCCAACTGCTTCCCTTTTAATCTTCACACGCAATATCTGTCGTTAGATGTTGTCATCCAACGAAAATGCTCCTAACCATGGCCTCCAAAGAAATTTTTCCAAATACGCAGGATTTTCTTAATGTTTATTTGTTCTATGCAGGCATTAAAGTTTTTTCAAATAAATTTAAAATAATATGAACGCTGAGGATGACGATCCTCCAAGTTTCCATTCATCAAAGAGTATCCGTCTGAAGGGTTTGACCATCATGTTTCATCAGTGTCTCATGAGCACTGATGCCATATGCACCCTTTGTACACCTGCACGTCAACAAGACATAGTAGAATTTTAAAAGAGTATCAGTGTTGAAGACCTAATCACAGCAGAACTAAATTTTGAAGATTCTTTTCGTAGTTTTGGTGGATTATGCCTAAGATCAAAAATAAAATGCCTAATCCACTAAATTAAACATAGTTAAAGGCAAATAAAAAATATTTATCAGACAGAGGATGCCTCCACTACCACATCATAGGCTTATTGATTCATCTCAGCTACCTAATGCCACCTGTAGCCTCACATCATTCAATAGAGGCCGAATAATGACCAGAACAAAGGATATTTGCCTCACGACAGCCGAACAGTTAATTCAGCCAAAGAACTTATTGCAAAATATCTGCTGAGTTACTAAAAATATGACACAGAGCCTTAAAGTCAACAAAATCCCCCCACCGAGGTTAATTCTTAATGTAAAACAATTAATACAGAAGAAATATGTGTAAAATTCTCCATCGAGCCCCTCAAAGGCTGAGAAGCATTTATCTATATTAATTGAACCTTGAATATCTTTTATCCCATCCCACCTCCTCACATCTTCTATAAATACTTCTGTAGAAGATGAAACAATGTTGGTTGTAGAACTTTGAAATATACTTGTTCTCGAAACCTTCTACTTGTAAATAGTGTTCAAAGGCTCTTGAAGCTCTACTTGTGATTAAATAATTTAGGCTGAGAAGTGAAGATGATTGCTGAACTGAAACATTGGACTTGAAGATGTAACTGGTTTGACTTCAATAACAAGTTGTTTCTTGGGATCCTAGTCTATATCACTGGTGAAGTGCACCTTTCTGTGTAATTGTTTTCCTTTTGTGTATGCCATATTGTCCATTTATTCTCTGATAAAGAACAACAAGCATAGAGTTAGGACTTACTGTTTACAGTACCCTTCTCTGACTGATAAGCTTTATCTCAATGTTTTCCTCCAATTAGTTTATTTAAGAATAATTCAATACAGTTTAAGCAGTTAGGAATGCTGGCATTCGTTCGTCCTACTGTTTGCTTTAAACGTTTCTCTTGAATGTTATTTTCATTATCTGCTTAGTAAATTTAGACTAGAAAAGTGATGGTGTGCCTTGTTTTCTAACTTCTTTCTCCAAAGGTAGATTCTGAAAGTTTCCCTAAGTTTTTGCTAAAAGCAGACTAGATTTAAAAGTATCTTATATGATCTTAAGTCGCACTTTGTTTCTCTTATGTGTTTTCATCCTTTCTGAAAGTAATTATGTGGATTACTGGATTGTTTGTATTTTGAGTTATCTTTAATAGAGCTTGTCCAAAGAGGTTTACGGTGAGCCCTGCCCTTTGGTTGGTTTTAAACAGTTGCTTAAAAGGTTTTTTCTTGTTTGGACATACTATAAATCCTAATTGAAATTATTATCTGTTTCCACCCCTCCAAAACTATTATTGTTTCCATTCCATAATTTAAAATCTCAAATATCTTGTGATATAGATGACTTGCCCCTTGGACCACTCTTGAATTGTTGCACAATTAAAACCATTTTATGACTCCATAGCCTAATGGACTAAAAACCAGCGTTATATCTATCTTTTTAGCCAAAGCTTGTTCTAATTGCTTGCAACTTCACACCTTTGAAACTCTTTCCATTTAGGACTTTCCACTCAACTAATAATCATGCTCAACCATCCAAAAACAAAAAAAACCTCGGCCTTCATAACTAGCCTAATATCATTACCCAAAAGCTTTTAAAAGATAAATCAATCTTTGCACTTATTGGAGAGATCCCTCTCTGGATTCAGGAGGGCTAGATCCTAGAATCCCAAAGTGGTTGAAATAGTGTTGTCTCTGCAATTTGTATTTGCCAATATTGCAAATTACAGATACCTAACACAGTCATGGAGGGAGAGGAGATAGTGGAGGACAACGCAATCATAATGGGAGGAAGTCTCCATGAGAGTAGCATCACTATTGAGTGGGGCCAAGGGGGAGGAAGATCACAATGCATATAAGTAAGGGGATGGCATCCATGGAGAGAATTCTGAATATTTTTTATGTATGGTCTTTTATGACTTTTTTCACGCTTCAACTGTTTAGCGGAGTCTATTGTGTTGTTTAGCACAAGGGTGTTTCTGGGAGGAAATACCACCCTCATCCTTAGGGGACTTTGAGTTCCCATTGAGGAGAGGTTCCTTTGAGCTTCATTCCATCAGCTAGCATCAAGCCAATTTTCATTCACCTTCAGTAGCGTAGTCTCCTTCAGAAATTGTGCAATTCAGGAGGGCAGTTTCTGTGGAGGGTTGATAACCCAAGTTCTTGAGCTTATTTTCTTATGAGGGGAGAAACCCTTCATCTGGAAAGTCAGTGGGGAGGAGAAAAAACTATTTTATCATCATATCAGCCACCTCCTAGCAGTTACATAGTTGCAAAGCATAATTCAACCCTAGGGCTTTATTTTTCATCTTGTGTATTTCCAGAAACCCTTTCTGGGTTCTCTTGGAATTGTGCTAGAAAGCCCAGATCTCCGATCCTAGAATTTTCTGAGCACCATATCACCATATCTACGAATTCCTAGTTTCCAGCAACAGTTATTTCCAGTAGGATTCAACAGTCATGGCCTCCCAACAGTTTATGTAGCAGCAATTTTTCATGTATTGATGTATAGGGTCATTCGAGGCTTGTTTTTCCTAGCTTGAGTGTATTTTCCTCAATATATTGTACTCCATTTTCTGTTATCATATATAATAAAATGGCTCAATGATATGCTCATGTTTTGATGTGTTGATATTTATTTCATTTTCTAGTTTTATGTTCAATATTGCTATTTTTCCTATTTTTTAATATTACAATGGTATCAAAGCATAATATTTGCTCAGCCTGTGGGGCACTACATCTATAACATCTGGAGAAATGGATGAAAAGGATTTCCCAAAACTTCTTCTCCAAATTATGCAATATATTTCCAAATAAATCAAGGAGATGAGTGTAGAAAGACAAAAGGAATCCCCTAGAGGGTTTCAACATGGATAAGGTTTCGACACCTCACATCATTGGTGTGAGCAACTGGTAGTAAAACAAGTTTTACAACACTCCACCATGCCTACATTCCTAGCAGTGGGAAATGAGGCTAGAGTACCTCAAGAGGAGGAGACCCTTGGTTATTATTTCCTAGAATATGAATCTCAATCTCAAAGGTTCAAAGAGTACCTGAACTTCCATGATTTTTCTTGGATCAAGGATAATAGAAGACCCTGTAACAAAAATAGAAGTGGAGGGTACATGCAGAACAATGATCTGCAACATACTACGGGTATATTCCTTCTGCCTGCTTTTGATGGGTCACCCAAGTGCATGGCCAAGGTTTGGGTAGAGAAATTAGACATCTATTTCTAGTTGAACCAAGTTTCAGAGATTGAAGCCATTAAGTTAGCAACGTTGCACCTTGAAGGTGAAGCACATGAATGGTGGTTTCATGGTCTATATACATTGGGGCATGTAGGTGTGACTGCATGTGTATAATTCTCCTGGAGTTTGGTGGAAATATTTGACCAAAGAGATCTAGGAGAACAATTTGTTGAGCTAGCCAAGCTCAAGCAATCAGGAGATCCGGATACCTATATCTCTGTATTCCTAAAACTTTCAGTCATGGTGCAAGATCTGTCTACATCTAGAAGATTTTATATTTTTATTGATGGGATATCATATCCTTTGCATGGGTTGGTAAAATCCATTAGGCCAAATACGCTCCAGGATGCTATTGAGAGGGCTAGAGACTTACAAAATTCTTTTCCAAGTGCAAGAGCTCCATTCCAACAAAATCTCTCCTTTCAGTCAAAAGGGAAATATGTGAAGGTTCCTCCCTCAAAGGAGAACCAAGATAAAGGATCTCTTAGTGATGATGTCTAGAGAGATCTAAGGAGGAGAAATATTTTCTTCAATTGACAAGGACCATGGGTACCAGGGCATCAATGTACTACTGGAAAGGCACATTATATTGAGGTATTATCCGATGGTGAAGAGGAGGAATAAGGATACTTAGAGGGAGATGCCAACAATGTGCAATCAGGAGGAGATCCACCACAACCAGGAGGTGGGAATGGAGCATTTTATCCAAATGGAGGAGCCCTTGCAGCTTTTCAGGGAGTTCCCAAGTATCTGACATTGAGAGTCCGAGGCACTATTCAGGGGCAGTGGGTGTCGGTATTGATAGAAATTGGGTCTACCCAAAATTTTATTGATATCTAACTAGTGTAGAGGAGAGAATTCCCATAAATGATTTTAATGGATTCTTAGTTTTGGTTCTAAGAGATAGAACCATGCAGTGTGTAAAGTATGTGTTGTTATTGAATATCACTTTTGGGACTTACACATTGACATACCACTTATTTTCAGTTGATATTCCATACACCAATGTGATATTGGGTGTAAAATGGTTGATCACATTGGGGAAGGTCACCACGGATTGGGAGACCTTGGAGATGAAATGAATAGATAAGAAGAGCGGTAGGCACCAAATGATTAGGGGCATGCACACCTCTCCACCTCAGATATTCTAAGCACATAGGATGGAGGCTGATTTTCACATAGGAGACATAGAATGGGTAGTGGAATTGCATATGTTAGAGGCAAGAGGAATGGGTGCACTAGTACACCTAGATGTGCAGTCTATTCTAGACTGCTATTATAAAGTTTTTGGGGACATACCACCAGGAAGGCCACCAGACTGGGGGTTTGAGCATACTATTTAGTTCGAACATGGGATCCAAGAAGTGATCACCACACCCTATAGGCATCCCAAAGCCTACAGGGATGAGATTTAAATAACTATTTAGGAGCTCTTAGCTTTAGGACATATCCGACCCAACACAAATCATTTTGCTTCTTATATGGTCTTGGTGAAGAAGAAGGATGGTACATTGAGGATGTGCATTGAATATAGAGCCTTTAATAAGAAAAAAATAAAGAATATTTACCCAATTCCTCGGATCGATGAGATGACAGATGAGCTAATGGGATCAAAGTTCTTTTCAAATATTGATTTGAGGTTGGGGTACCATCAAATCAAGGTAAGGGATCAGGATATCCCCAAAGCTACATTTAGATGTCATTATGGCCACTTTGAGTTCTTGGTGATGCCCTTTGGGTTAACCAATGCTCCGGCTACTTTTCAGCCTTATATGAACCACATATTTCATGGTCAATTGAGGAAATTTGTTTTGTTTTTCTTTGATGACATTCTTATCTTTAGCTGTACGTGGGAGGAGTATCTGCAACATATTGAGACAATATTACACATTCTTGAGGAGCATAAATTATATGCTAAGCTCTCCAAGTGTGAGTTTGGGCTCACAGAGATTCTTTATTTGGGCCACATCATTGGAGTGGATGGAGTGAGGGTCCATGAGGATAAGATCTGTGCTATTCGAGATTGGCCAGAGCTAAATAATGTAATAGAACTTCAGGGGTTTGTAGGCATCTACACCTACTATCGGAATTTTGAAAAAGGGTTCTCCCAACTAGCAACACCACTCACAGATCTAACCAAGAAGGGGGCATTTAGTTGGACAGATACTGCGCAGAGGGCCTTTGATAGGCTCAAGGAGGTGATGAGAAGTTTCTTGGTGTTGGTATTGTCTGATTTTACCTAGCCCTTTGTGTTGGAATGTGATGCTTCAAGGGAGGGCATTGGATAAGTCTTGATGCAGGAGGGCCACCCCATAGCTTTTGAGAGTCGGAAGTTGTTGCCTCAGGAGATGTTGTATCCTTGTAATATTCCAAAAAATAGCATGCAGCTAATTGGAATATTGATTTTTGTTTTTATCACGTAGCAGCTGAATAAATGGGTAAGGAAGCCTATGCATATTAAAAAAATGAATAAAATCCTTCATAATGTGAAAAGGGATCATCATAGGAGCTATATTTCACACCCTCATGTGTGAAAAGGGTCATTTGCATGTGGACAAGGTCAAGTTTGACCAAGTCAACAATGTTGGGATAGGAGGTGGAGAACACTTTGAAAGACAGTGCAATAGGAATGGGAGGAGGTTTCTTTGGTGAAGGAAACCCTAATGAGTGGGACCCATGGTGAGAGGGATTTCACTTGTTTAAAATGATGGCAAGGTAGCCATTGATATTCATGTTATGGATTATTGATTTCATGGTTTGGTTAGACTTTGGAGCATTGTCTTGTTGTTTAGCAGAGATGTTGTGCTACTTAGCGCAAGACATTCCTGTTTAGGAATCCCTTCTCCTTTCAAGAGAGGCCTCTTGAAGGAGCTTTCACTTCATTTCTCCACATCCAAGCTTCAGGCCAAGCTACCTCCTTTAGCTACAACACAGTTTCTGTTGAGCATTGGGTTGTGTTGCAAGGTGTTGCGGGTTGACAACACCACTTCCAGAGCTTGTTTTTCAAAGGAGAAAGCTTTCTTTCCTTTCGGACACTAGTGAGGAATATTCTAGAGCATATTGCAGATATTAGCACTTGGCAAACAAATTTCATTTCTCCTACAAAGCAGTCCCTTTCCCAGACTGCGTTATTTTTAGTGTGCAATTGCAGTAAGGGTCTGCAGGATTATTGGAGGGTGAGATCTTCAGTGATAGGATCAACCTTTCACTTGGAAGATCCATTGGAGGAGGTCTACATGTTCAGCTTATACATCATCTTCAGCCATCTCCATCCAATTCTTGAGTTGCAGCTACTACTCAGTCTTGAGACTACAACTACGACATTTTGCCACTTTTTCATATTTCAGCCAATCGTTCTAGGATTGTCTTGAAATTGTCTTTGGGATCTTAGATATTCACCCCCAATGTTGTATGAGCCATAAATTTGTATATCCATGTATTTACATTTTCTAGCAATATTTTCTTCTTATAAAACTGCATTGTCATAGCCTCGGGCATTCTTATGTAGCATTGTTTTTCATATTTCATGTACATGTTGTCTTGAGGCTAGTATTACCTAATTTGAGTGACTATTTCCTAAAGATCTTGTATAAATTTTGTTGCAGAAAATTAATATGATGGCTATGTACTCTTCTTATATTTTATGATTTGATTTTTCACTGCTACTCAAGTTTGTGTTCATGTATTGCTAGATCTCCAATTTTGGAATATCTTAAGATGTTCCCATTGTTGTAGATTTCCCCTATTTTGGGATATTACAGGGGTATCGGAGCATAATCTTGGCTCAGCCTATGGATCTTAGCCATGATGATATCAAGAGAAGAGAATATGAAGACTCCATTCTTTGGAGGAAAGAAGGAGGAGAGGCTCTCAAAACTTCTTCTTAAATCTGTAGAAAGCATTTAAGGAGATCTCAAGAAGATCAGAAGGGAGATGTGTATAGAATATCGAAGAGGGTTTTAATCTGAATCAAACTCTAGATTTTCATATGATGAGTGTGAGCATGCAGTCACACACTATGATTCACAATGCAGTCATATGCCCAGATTTTCCATGAGAGAGATGGAAGAAGAAGGAATGACTAGGAGGGAAACTCTTAGTGATTTTCTGCAAGAGTATGAATCTCAAACTCAGAAGTTTAGAGATCATATTACTTTTCATAGTTTTTCAAGATCAAGGTGAAGATAAGAAAGCATCATGATAGGGGTATATTTATTTTATATACTTTTGATGGTTCACCTACATGTTTAGTTGGAGCTTGCGTGGAAGAACTAGACACCATTTTGCAGCACCACCAAATTTCTGAAGATGAAGCCATCAGAGTTGTAGCACTGCATCTTGGAGGTAAGGCCTATGTATGGTGGATATTTGAGTCTTTTTATTTGGAAAATGCAAATACTTCTTCCTATGCAAGGTTTATTAAGACATTGGTGGAAAGGTTTGATGGAAAACTTTCTGCAACACATGTGGTGAAGTTTAACAAACATAAAAAAATAAAACCCTTGCATGTGATGGAGGAAACCATAAACTCAACTCCACTCCAAAAAACCAATGAGGAGGCTAAAATATTGCATCATACCTTGCTAGAGGCAAGACCTCTATCTCATATTATTGAACAAGAGGGAATGCAGATCTCTTTTCTAAAAGAGGATCCAATTCTTGGGAGGTTTCCCATACATGTTGATGAGGAGGAAGGCAACATCGCTATCATGTCTATAGTATATCTAGCACCTCATGCAAAGGTAGATGGAGCACATGCTCCAACCAGAGGGGTTCTTGTATCATTTCAAGAAATTCCTGAGGATCTCACATGTGGAGATCAAGGCACAACTCATGAATCACATGTGCCATTGATGATAGGGTGTGAACTTATGGAGATACAAGGAGGAGATAGGGAGGATGACCAGCATCATGTGATGAGGAGCACACACCCCTATATATTTTGGGAGGTTGATGCACCTAAGAAGGAGACTAGATTACGCATTGAGGGCAAGGAAAAGTCTGTCCATTCATATATGTTGTCTTCTCTTGATGTTGATGTCTCATTCCATAGAGAAATTTCACCAAGGAGACCACCAGATCAGCAGATGATGAGAGATGCTTCACATTTTTAGGCACAATTCATTGATTTCATAGGAGTGGAGACCTTGGGAGAGCTTGGTACAACGCTGAGAGTCTTGGGTGGACTCCAGGAGGAGAGAGGCATTCTATCAACATCATCTTTACCCACTCTCATTTCAGATTCTGTGTTGTGGTAGAGGTAGCATGGGAAGGATAGTAGCCTTCCAAATTGCATATTTGGCATGGGAAATGTCAAAGAGGAGGATGACCATATGACAGATGTTCTTCATGAGAGATCATCAGCGCTGTCCTATGGAGGATAGATCCATATTGGAAATCCCAACTGTTGGTGGAATATTCCAAGGATATTTTCACTTGCATGATATTGGATGACCAGTTGCATGAGGAGGGATATTCAGTCATATATGGGGTCATATACTACCATGTTAGGATCTTCTTATCTGGAGCTTCCAAGCTCAAGGATAAGTTGCTACAATAATCTCACAAATATTTCCTTTTCAGCCACACTTATTCTATGAGATCATACCACTCCATCATGGAGGGGTATTTTTCGGAAGGCTTTGAGGAGGAGATGTATCAGCATATGAGGAGATGCAGGGATCATGTGGAGATGGATGAGATACATAACTCTTTGAAAGAGTTAGCACAACCACCTCTTTTCTCTTTGAGGATGAGGGGAGAATCATCTATGAGCCACTCCATTTGTATGATAAAATTATATGGTAGGGATATTGTTTGGTTGTATAAGTATTTATATAATGAATATTTTCATTCCTTAACCATATATGTCTAGGATATTGCTCAAGGAAGGAGCACTCTTCCTTCTAGATTTCATGGTCTATTTGAGACCATAGGCAACATTGATGATGGCCACTCCCTAGGAGATGTTGGGGAAATGATGTCTTATGAACATGCTCACTTTACACCATATATCATACACTCTCTCCAAACTTGTGAGGAGATTGGGGCAGAAAACAAGTGGTTGAGAAGCCACATACTTTGTCTTTTCATGTTGCAGTTGAGAATCAAACTGCATTGGTTGCATTTGAGGGATCATTGTCCTTCTCCCTTGCTTCATATGGCAGCTCGTATGATTCTCATTGTAGTTCCCTATGTTGCTATTATTTTTATCTTTGTTGGGAGCATGATTGGGAGAAAGACACATTGGTTGGATGTGTCCTTGGGGAAGGAGATTTCCCACATTTTTTGCATTACATGTTCTAATGGGAGAATGGGAGATGATATGGCCACCAAAGAAAAAAACTTGTCTCTTATGAAGGTGAGCCATGGAGTTGATTGGATGCCATATGATGATGGTTTCCAACTCATCACGTATGGAATGATTTGGTCCAGCATGTTTCATAGCGTTGGAGAGGATATCCTTGAAGAGCTAGTCTTCATTTTGCCTCTTAAGGGCAACATTAGTGCAGCCTAGGATCAGAAAACACTCTACACTTATCATAAGTGGAGAGGAGGACAGTTTGGAGTAGGCTATTTTGTCTACCATGATCAGATTTTCAGCCCACCTACATTACTGGAGCTCAATGTGGAGGATGATTTGTATGAGTTTCCATGTTGGGAGGAAACTCACTTTATATG
This sequence comes from Pinus albicaulis, assembly GCA_034641835.2. Taxonomy (NCBI): domain Eukaryota; kingdom Viridiplantae; phylum Streptophyta; class Pinopsida; order Pinales; family Pinaceae; genus Pinus; species Pinus albicaulis. The sequence goes on along the minus strand of CM076579.1, from coordinate 774,770,548 downwards.
GATGATTGCTTGGGGATGGAGGATCCACATGGGAATGATGATTCCAAATGAATTACAGATCCCATGCCTCAATAATGCCTTTAGACAACCCTTTTTTGCCTCCATGGGTGTTTTACATGATGATAGCTATTTGGGATGCACACCAAAAGCTAGCTTGCATACTTGGGAGGGACAACTTGGAGATACAATGATGAGACAACATCTTGATCCTTGGAGGATTTTATCATATGAGGATTCTACAAGGGAAGAAGAGGAGAATTCTCAGTTCTATCCTTGTATTTTCTTGAGGACAAGCAACATTTGGGAGGGGAGGACTGTAATATTCCAAAAATTAGCATGCAGCTAATTGGAATATTGATTTTTTTTTTTATCACCTAACAGCTGAATAAATGGGTAAGGAAGCCCATGCATATTAAAAAAATTAATAAAATCCTTCATAATGTGAAAATGGATCATCATAGGAGCTATATTTCACACCCTCATGTGTGAAAAGGGTCATTTACATGTGGACAAGGTCAAGTTTGACCAAGTCAACAATGCTAGGATAGGAGGTGGAGAACACTTTGAAAGACAGTGCAATATGAATGGGAGGAGGTTTCTTTGGTGAAGGAAAACCTAATGAGTAGGACCCATGGTGAGAGGGCTTTTACTTTTTTAAAATGAGGGCAAGGCAGCCATTGCTATTCATGTTATGGATTATTGATTTCATGGGCTGGTTAGACTTTGGAGCATTCTCTTGCTGTTTAGTAGAGTTGTTGTGCTACTCAGCACAAGGAATTCCTATTTAGGAATCCCTTCTCCTTTGAAGAGCAGCCTCTTGAAGGAGCTTTCACTTCATTTCTCCACATCCAAGCTTCAAGCCAAGCTACCTCCTTCAGCTACAACGCAGTTTTTGTTGAGAAATGGGTTGTGTTGCAGAGTATTGCAGTGGAGGGTTGACAACACCACTTCCGGATCTTGTTTTTCAAAGGAGAAAGCTTTCTTTCCTTTGGGACACTATTGAGGAATATTCTAGAGCTTATTTCAGATCTTGGCACTTGGCCAACATTTTTCCTTTCTCCTACAGCATAGTCCCTTTCTTAGACTGTGTTATTTTCAGTGTGCAATTGCAGTAAGGGTCTGCAGGATTATTGGAGGGTGAGATATTCAGTGATAGGATCAGCCTTTCACTTGGAATATCCATTGGAGGAGGTATACTTGTTCAGCTTATGCATCATCTTCAGCCATCTCCATCTTGTTCTTGAGTTGCAGCTGCTACTCAGTCTTGAGACTGCAACTCCGACATTTTTCTAGTTTTGCATATTTCAGCCAATCCTTCCAGGATTGTCTTGAAATTGTCTTTGGGATCTTAGATCTTCACTCCCAATGTTGTATGAGCCATAAATTTTTACATCCATGTATTTACATTTTCTAGTAGCAGTTTCTCCTTATAAAACTATGTTGTCATAGCCTTGGGCATTCTTATGTAGCATGGTTTTTCATATTTCATGTACATGTTGTCTTGAGGCTAGCATTGCCTAGCTTGAGGGACTATTTCCTCAAGATATTTTATAAATTTTACTGCAACAACTTAATCTAATGGCTATGTGCTCTTCTTATATTTTATGAGTTGATTTTTGACTGCTACTCTAGTTTGTGTTCATGTATTGCTGGATCTCCAATTTTGGAATATCTTAAGATGTTCCCATTGCTGTAGATTTCCCCTATTTTTGGATATTACAATCCTATATATGATAAAGAAGTGTTGGCTATTATGCATGCATTGGCCAAATTCTAGCATTATTTGGTGGGCAACAAATTCCGAGTAAATACTGATCACAACAATCTTCGGTATTTCCTTGAGCATAAGTAACTACAAGAGAGGCAGCAAAAATGGGTTTGAAAAATCCAAGCATATGACTTTGACATTGAATATGTCAAAGGGAAGAGTAATGTGGTAGTGGATGCCTTATCACAGAGACCAACAACACTGTCATTGATGAGTGTGGATACAGATTGGAAGGCCTAGTTGTTGGTGGAGTATTCCAAATACCGCTTCACATGTGAGATCATAGATGGGTAGGTGTCTAATGAGAGGTATAGAGTGATGGATGAGATCATCTATTACCAGGACCAGATCCTCTTGACTAGATATTCTAAGCTTAATGGGAAGATTTTTCATGCAGCATATGATTCACCACTTTCCAGCCACCAAGGATTCACAAAGACATATCAGGCCATTAGAGAGATATTCTCATGGAAGGGTATCAAGGAGGATGTGCTCCAACACATTAGGGAGTGCCTAGTTTGAAATCAAAATAAAGGAGAGAAAAACCATCCTACAGGGTTGTTACAACCACTTCCTATTCCGAAAGGGAAATGGGAGAGTATTTATATGGATTTGATTACAGGTTTGTCAACAGTACAAGGCAAGGATTGTATCTTTCCACTCGTTTATTGACTAAAAAAGTATTCATGTTTATTCACCATTTCTTCATGGTACACTGCTTCAAAAGTGGCCAAGCTCCTCTTTAGATATGTTTTCAGACTTCATGGTCTTCTTAAGACCATAATCAGCGATAGAGATAACTGCTTCATGGGTGGCTTTTGGCAAGATCTTTTCCATTTGGTGGGTACCGAGTTGACACCAAGTACCATTTATCACCTCCAGATAGATGGGAAAATAGAGATAGTAAACAAGTGGCTAGAAGGCTACTTGCAAAAGTATGTTTTGGGGCAGCAAAGAGCATGGCTGCACTAGTTCCACTTGGGAGAGTATTGCTATAATACGAAATTTCATATGTCGATTGGTATGTCTCCATTTCAAGCTCTATATAGATGTGATGCTTAATCATTTTTTGATGTGATGTTTGGGGCAAGTAAGGCTCCTAGAGCCAAAGAGTGGATCTAAGAGAGTCAGGATAGACTCCGTGCTCTCAAGGACAACATTGCTATAGCCTAGAATCTGTAAAATTTGTGGAGAGACATTTTGAGGTGGATGATTTAGTCTATCTCCATCTTCAGCCTTACAAGAAATATACGCTAAATGAGAAGGGGGCAGAGAAGCTTAAGCCCCATTTCTATGGGCCATACAAGGTGATCCGTCGTGTTGGGGAAGTAGAATATGAGTTTGAGCTCCCCATTGGGAGTAAGATTCACAACATTTTTCATGTCTCATGCCTCAAGAAGGCCATTGGACAGCATGTAGTTGTTGCTATGGATCTCCCACCTATTGATGATGAGGGCCATCTATTTTTACAATCGTAAGCTATCTTGGATACTCGGGAGAGGTAGCTAAGGAACATGGTGATTAGAGAATATCTGATTCAATGGAGGAATCTACCAAATGAGGATGCTACTTGGGAAGGAGAGAATATTTTGTAGCATCCATCTTTGCAATTACTCGAGGACAAGCAAAATTTGGGAGGGGAGGAATGTAATATCCTAATTAGCTTTTATCTAGTTGGAATATTAAATTTTTCTTTTGTTAATAAAATATATGAATAAGTGGGTAGATGGACCCTTAAATCTCTTTAGTATGAATAAAACCACTTATAGTGTGAAAGTGGATTAGTGTATGCAGTTGAATAAAGCACCCTTGGTGTGAATGGGGTCAATGCATGTGGGTGGGGTCAAGGTTGACCAAATCAACAACGCAGTCATGGAGTGAGTGGAGATAGTGGAGGATAGCGCAATCATAATGGGAGGAAGTATCCATGAGAGTAGAATCATTATTGAGTGGGGCCAAGGGTGAGGAGTCTCACAATGCATATAATGAAGGGGATGGCAGCCATGGAGAGCATTCTGAATATTGCTACAACCCAGAATCTGCAAAAAATGTGGAGAGACATTTTGAGGTGGATGATTTATTCTATCTCCGTCTTCAACCTTACAAGAAATCTACGCTGAATGAGAAGGGGGCTGAGAAGCTTAAGCCCCATTTCTATGGGCCATACAAGGTGATCCGTCATGTTGGGGAAGTAGAATATGAGTTGGATCTCCCCATTAGGAGGAAGATCCACAACATTTTTCATGTCTCATGCCTCAAGAAGGCCATTAGACAGCATGTAGTTGTTACTATGGATCTCCCACCTATTGATGATGAGGACCATATATTTTTACAATCGGAAGCTATCTTGGATACTCGGGAGAGGCAGCTAAGGAACATGGTGATTAGATAATATCTGATTCGATGGAGGAATATACTAGATGAGGATGCCACTTGGGAAGGAGAGAATATTTTGCAGCATCCGTCTTTGCAATTACTCGAGGAAAAACAACATTTGGGAGGGGAGGAATGTAATATTCCTAATTAGCTTTTAGCTAGTTGGAATATTAATATTTTATTTTGTTAATAAAATAGATGAATAAGTGGGTAGATGGACCCTTAAATCCCTTTAGTAGGAATAAAACCACTTCTAGTGTGAAAGTATATTAGTGTATGCAGTTGAATAAAGCACCCTTGGTGTGAATGGGGTCAATGCATGTGGGTGGGGTCAAGGTTGACCAAATCAACAACGCAGCCATGGAGGGAGTGGAGATAGTGGAGGATAGCACAGTCATAATGGGAGGAAGTCCCCATGAGAGTAGCATCATTATTGAGTGGGGCCAAGGGTGAGGAGTCTCACAATGCATATAATGAAGGGGATGGAAGCCATGGAGAGAATTCTGCATATTGTTTACGTATGGTATTTTATGACTTTCTGCATGCTTCAGCTGTTTACCGGAGTCTGCTATGCTATTTAGCACAAGAGTGTTTCCGATTGGAAATCCCACCCTCATCCTTAGGGGAATTTGAGTGCCCACTCAAGAGAGGTTCTTTTGAGATTCATTCCATCATCCGGCATTAGTTCAATCTTCATCCACCTTCAACAACGTAGTCTCCTTCAGAAATTACACAATTCAGGAGGGAATTTTCAGTGGAGGGTTGATAACCCAAGTTCTTGAGCTTATTTTCTTGTGACTGGAGCAACCCTTCATCTAGAAAGTTAGTTGGGAGGAGAAGAAACTATTTTCTCATCATATCAATCACCTCCCAACATTTACACAACTGTAGAGCATAATTCAGCCCCAGGGATGCATTTTTCATCTTGTGTATTTATGGAAACCCTTTCTGGGTTCTCTTGGAATTGTGCTAGAAAGATCAAATCTCTGATCCCAGAATTTTCTGAGCACTGTATCAGCAAATATATGCATTCCTAGTTTCCAGAAGTAATTATTTTCATTAGGATTTCGTAGTCACGGCCTCCCAATAGTTTATTAGTATCATTTTTTCATGTATTGTGTATAGGGTCATTTGAGGCTTGTTTTGCCTAGCTTGAGTGTCTTTTCCTCAAGATCTTGTACTCCATTTTCTGTTATCATATATAATAAAATGGATCAATGATCTGCTCATGTTTTGATGTGTTGATATTTACTGTGTTTTCATGTTTTATGTTCAATATTCTTGTTTTTCCTATTTTGGAATATTACAAGAACTTTGAGTATTGCAGCTTCTTGGAACTATGATAACTTATTACAAATTAGGAACATAAAATTACATTTTCTTTGAAATCAAATTCACAAATCAAAGTTACTGATGAAATTTCTTTATTTTCACTCCTTCACTTGTTGGATTTTATGCATGAAATGGTGATTTGATGACCTTCGAAACCCGAAGACCTAATGGAGACTCTAACTGAATGAAACCATGATGAAAATGAATGTAATGATGATGGCAACTCATGAATGATTATGCACTCAGCAAAGTGGTGAAATGAAACAGAAAACATTAAATTTTTGAAAGGAGTGAAATCATACCTAGATCTACATCTAGTGACCAAGTTTTTTCATGATGACCTAATGGAATGACAAAAAATTCATAATGTGTAATATTCCAAAAATTTAGCCTTCATCTAAATGGAATATAATAGTTGGTTTTATCACTAGGTAGGTGAATAAATGGGTGGGGAGGCCCATTAACCTCTTTAGAAGGAAAAATAACACTCCTAATGTGAAAGGGGGAAAAAAAGTAGCTAATTTGAGCACCCTTGGGTGTGAACAGGGATGGGATCATGTTGATTCAGTCAAATTTGACCAAGTCAAGAGCGTTATCTAGATACATTGAATCTCCTTAATGAACAATGCAGTTTTAGTGGAGGACAACTTGCATGAGCTTGGTGGCAAATATCGATGGGACCCAATGTGAAGAGGTTAATTTGCTATATATGGAGAGGATGTGAGCCATTTTTAATCATGATATGAGATTATTATTATGATATTGGTCTGTTTAGACTTGGCTTCCTCTTTCTTTTTAGCAGGATTGCAGTGTTGTTTAGCACCGGGTGTTCCCGAGTGGGAATACCACCTCTTCCCTTGAGATGCCTCTTGAGAGAGTTTTGTATTGCATTACTCCACATCCAGGCTTGAGGCCAAGCATCAGTCTTTGGCTATAACATTATTTTTTCATAGAATGGTGTTGTGTTGCAGGGTGTTGCAGTGGAGGTTTGATAACACCACTTCCGAGTCTGTTTCTCAGTAGAGGGAACCTTCCTTCTCTTGAGATATCACCTAGGAATATTTCTAGGCTCATTCCACATCTTGGTAGTTGGCCAAACTATTCCTCATCTCCTAAAACATAGTCCCTTGTAGGAACTACGTCATTTTTCATTGAGCTGTAGTAGCAGGGTTTAAGCCCTTTTTTTTGAGCTAGTTTCCTAGGGAAAGGGCCAACCCTTCTCCCAGAGAGCTAGAGGAAGGGATTATCATCCCTCTATTGTATTATTCAGCTATATTTATGTAATTTTGTGGTGGTACTACATTATTTCATTCAGATCTTCTCTTTTGTACTCAAGCTTTCAATAATTCCTTGCTGGGTTATCTTTATAATGTATTAAGGAGGCCAAATCTCTATTTTCTTAGCATATTGTTCAATAAAACTCCAAATCCATGATTTTCTATCCTATTTTTGCATAAACCCTCAGAAAATAACGCTATCATGTGCTTCATAAATTCTGCATAGCTTAAGTCATGGGGTTTGGTTATTTTTTAAGCTGATTTGAGGCCGGGAGGTATGTTTAACTTATCAAAAGAGATTTTTTTCTGTTCCTATTTTGTATGAGAGGGCCTAAATCTATATGCTAAGGGAAAAAAGCATTATTTCTTCCTGTTAAAACAAAAATCTCTAGAAATAACGTTTTTAGGAGGATGTAGAAGAGCTCCTTTTTGTTGTTGTTACATTCATTTGATGGAAATGTGTTTCTCAACACATTTTATGATTTAATTCCTCCCTGCTATTCCATTATTGTGCTTATGCACTGCTGCATTCCTATTTTGGGATATTACAGTGGTATTGAAGCATAATCTTGGCTCAGCCTGTGGATCTCAGCCATTATGATATCAAGAGAAGGAGAAGAGAAGATGTACAGAAAAGAGGAGACTCCATTATGTGGAGGAAGGAAGGAGGAGAGGCTCTCAAAGCTTCTTCCAAAATCTATGCAGAGCATCAAAGAAGATCTCAAGAAAATGAGAAGGGAGATGGAATCTATAGAGGAGTTTGGATCTAAAGCTAGATCTAGATTTACACATGATAGGTGTGAGCATGCAGCTACACCTTATTATGTACATCATAGTCAAATGTCTAGATCTATGATGAGAGATATGGAAGAAGGAGGAATGCCTAAGAGGGAAACTCTTAGTAATTTTCTTCAGGAGTATAAATCTCAAACTAAAAGGTTTAGAGATCATATCACTTTCCAGGAGTTTTCCAAGATCAAGATGGAGAGGAGTAGGCAGAATGACATGGATAGATTTTCTCTATCTACTTTTTATGGATCACCAACATGTTTAGCCAAAGCTTAGGTAGAAGAGATACACACTTATTTTCAGTAGCACCAAATTTCTGAATATGAAGCCATCAAAGTTGCAGCGCTACACTTTGAAGGTAAGGCCTATGCTTGGTGGATTTTTGAGTCATTTTCATAGAAAAATGCCAATATTTATTCTTATTCAAAGTTCACTAAGATATTAGTGGAGAGGTTTGATGGGATACATTCTAAAACACTCTTGGTAGAGCCAAACAAACCAAGACCAATATAAATTTTGCATGGGTTGGAAGAACCTAAAAAACTCAAATCCACTTCAGAAAACTGTTGCGAAAGCTCACATCTTGCACAACACCTCGCTAGAGGAAAGTTCTTTGTCTCATATCTTTGGAGAAGAAGGCATGTAGGTTCCTTTTCCAAGAGAGGATCCTCTTATTGAGCAAGTGACTCCCATTCATATTAAAAAGGAAGAGAAAGATGAGGGCAACAATGCTATCACATCTAGAGAATATCTAGTCCCTCATGCAGTGGAATGAGGAGCACATGATCCAATAGGAGGAATTCTTGTGTCATTGCAATATATTCCCCAAGATCTCACATATGGAAGACAAAGCACAATCAATGAGCAGCATGATTGTGAGATATTACTAAGGAAAGGAGAAGGTAGGGAGGAAGGTCAGCAGCATTTGATGAGGAGCACACACCCCTATCTGTTTCAGAGAGCTGGTGCAAAGAAGAAGCAGATTGGTTTGTGCTGTGAGGGCAAGGGCAAGGTTTCCCAACCATATGTACAATATACTCTTGACATTGATGTCTCATTACATGGAGGCATTTCACCCAGGAGGCCACCAGATCTGGAGTTGATAAGAGACATCTTGCCATTTGTTTCACCCCTCTTAGATTCCCGAGAGGTGAAGACCTTGGAGGAGGCTAGTATAGCATAGAGAGTTTGGGATAGACTCAAGAAGGAGGGGGATATCCTTCCATTTTCAGCATCACCCACTCTCACTACACATACTGCGCTGATAGAAGTTGTTGTAGTGATGGAGGATGGCACCTTCATGGTGCAATGAGGCTTCTCCATGGATTTGAAGAAACAAAGGGTACTTCCTTTGAGGAAGGAATCCTCCATAAATTGGAGTAGATGGAGGCCACTCATGCTTATGGCCAAGATTGGGAGATTCCTTTTGGATGGGAGCTTCTCATGGGATACCAATTTCCAAAGATCACTACTTATTTTTGTGCATGAGTAGCTACATGATGGGCATGGTAGCAATTTGGGGATGACTTTGGGATAAGGGATGTCAAATGAAAATACAACAACATATGGAGAGATTCACATTGCAGATCACCAGTGCTGTCTCTTGGGAGGATTGATCCATATTGGAGGTCTCAACTCTTGGTAGAGTACTCCAAGGATCTTGGTGCTTGCATGATTATTGATGACTGGGATGGAGATGATAGATACATAGTAGATGATGTGGTCATCTATTATTATGGCAGATTCTTCTTGACTAGATCTTCTGAGCTCAAGGAGAAGCTGCTACATGCAGCACATAAGGACTTCCTTTCCATGCAATTTGATGCATATCTATCCTTGGTAGAGGAGTTAATTTGGGAGGGCATCCAACATGATATATTTCAGCATATAGAGAGATGCATATCCTGGATGGTGATAGAGAGGATTTCACAACCACTTCCCTACTCTTTGGATGTGAGGGAGAATTTCCGGTTGAGCCATTTGAACTCAAGGTCCCAAGTACATGGTGGAGAAGGTATAATTCCACATTATTTTTTGTACTTCTTTACTTTATATGAGAAACATGTTGTACCAAGGAGAATTATCCCTTCTTGCATATTTTATGATGATGTACTTGAAGCCATTTTTAGCATTGAGATTGGTTATATTATTGGTGGTTTGTGGGCGAAGCCACATGCTTTTTGGTGTGCACCATTGAGACACCTTTGTACTTTCATGTTTCTATCTTATAGAATGATTGTGGCAGAAAACAAGTGGCTAGTATAGCACTTGTTATTGTTTTTTTTTATGCAGGCAAGGGATGCACTGTGCTAGTTCCATGTGTGGAAATATGATCCAGTCTTTGGTTGTCATATGACAGCTTGTTTTCATTGGTTTTTGCTTCCATGTAATGCTGATATTCTTATATTCATGGGGAGGTTTGTTTGGAGAGTGCTAGATGAGTTGGAGATGCACATTGGGAGTATGATTCTCCCTATTTTACATGTTTTATGTTTCAGGAGAAACAATGGTCAAACCATGATTGCCACACCACACTTCTTGTCTTCACATGGGAGAAACCATTTGAAGAACTTGCGTTCCTGGAGGAGGCATTTCATGGCTGATTTTCTTTGTGGGGTAGCTTGGGCCATTCTTGGAGGCCATTAAATTTCATCCCAAGATGAGTAACAGCCCCATACTTACCATAAATGGAGAGAGAAACCACTTGAATGGAAAAATCTAATCTCTCCATGCAACCCCAACACATTGCATACCATCGAGGGTTGAGGATTATTTTGATGAGCTGCCTGGAATGGCTCATTTCATTTGGATGTAGCATGGGTTTGGGAGTCTCTCATTAGTCATGAGATCCCCTATTATTGTCATAACTCCTATCTTGAGGAGGCCATTGGACAAAAATATGGTTTCCACTTACACCTTCCACCTTTTCATGATGTGAGCCATTTGGTCTTGCATGCTTGGGAGGGAGTGTTGGAGGACAGATTTATTGCAGATTGTTTTGAGCAGTGGTGGGAACTATTGATGAGGAGGCCACAAGAGGAGGAGGGGAGGAATTTTTCTCTCCTTATAAAGTTTCTTGAGGACAAACAAAATTTTGGAGGGGATGAATATAATATTCCAAAAATTTAGCCTTCATCTAAATGGAATATTATAGTTGGTTTTATCACTAGGTAGGTGAATAAATGGGTGGGGAGGCCCATTAACCTCTTTAGAAGGAATAATAACACCCCTAATGTGAAAGGGGGAAGAATAAGCAGCTAATTTGAGCACCCTTGGGTGTGAACAAGGATGGGATTATGTTGATTTAGACAAATTTTACCAAGTCAACAATGTTGTCTAGATACATTGAATCTCCTTGATGAACAACGCAATTTTAGTGGAGGACAACTTGCATGAGTTTCGTGGAAAATATGGATGGGACCCAATGTGAAGAGGTTCATTTGATATATATGGAGAGGATGGTAGCCTTTTTTAATCATGATATGAGATTATCATTCTAATATTGGTCTGTTTAGACTTGGCTTCCTCTTACTATTTAGCAGGGTTGCAGTGTTGTTTAGCACCGGGTGTTCCCGAGCGGGAATCCCACCTCTTCCCTTGAGAGGCCTCTTGGGAGAGTTTTGTACTGAATTAATCCACATCCAAGCTTGAGGACAAGCATAATTCTTCAACTACAGCATTATTTCTGCAGAGAATGGTGCTGTGTTGCAGGCTGTTGCAGTGGAGGTTTGATAACACCACTTCTGGGTCTGTTTCTCAATAGAGGGAGCCTTCCTTCCCTTCAGAGATCAACCAGGAAGATTTATAGGTTAATTTCACATCTTGGAAGTTGGCCAAACTATTCCTCATTTCCTACAGCACAGTCCCTTGCAGGAACTGCATCATTTTTTATTGAGTTGCAGCAGTAGGGTTTAAGCCCTTGTTTTTGAGCTAGTTTCCTACGGAAAGGGCCAACCCTTCTCCCAGAAAGCTAGAGGAAGGGATTATCATCCCTATATTATATTATTAAGCTATATTTATGTAATGTTGTAGTGAGACTGTGTTATTTTAGAGCTGAATATTCAGATCTGCTCTTTTGTACTCAAGCTTTTAAGAAACCCTGGCCGGGCTATCTTTATAATGTATTAAGGAGGCCAGATCTCTATTTTCTTAGCATATTGTTCAATAAAACTCCAGATACATGATTTTATATCCTATTTTTGTAGAAATCCTCAGAAAATAACGCTATCATGTGCTTCAGAAATTCTGCATAGCTTAAGTCATGGGGTTTGGCTATTTTTTAAGCTGATTTGAGGCCAGGAGGTCTGTTTAAATTATCAAAAGAGATTTGTTTCTATTCCTCTTTTGTATGAGAGGACCTAAATCTATATGCTAAAGTAAAAAAGCATTATTTCTTCCTGTTAGAACGAAAATATCCAGAAATAACGTTTTTTGGGTCAAATTGTTGCATTTTCCCCACTTGGGAGGATGTAGAAGAGCTCAATTTTGTTGTCGTTACATTCATTTCATGGTAATGTGTTTCTAAACAAATTTTATGATTTAATTCCTCCCTTATATTCCAATATTGTGCTTATGCACTACTGCATTCCCATTTTGGGATATTACATAATGGGACCCTAACGTGACACTAACATACCTATGTATATATATGTAATTATGCATACCTTCCTAGTTAAGCGGTAGTGTTGAAGAATTTAGCTAGTATCGGTATTCATAATTATATTTGAGTAATGATGTAATGTATTTGTCAAAATAAAGAGAAATGATTTTTATTATTATTAAAATTGGCTTATTAAAGCATGGGTTTCATGCTTGGGTCAATGGTTCTTAGATAAAATCCTCCATTGTAGACTTCTAAGGTTTATGTCTAGTGTTATTGTATATGTCATAATGCAAAAGACCCTTCTTGGGCTTCATATATCAAGAAATAATTTTATTTTTATGTAAGTTAGGTATTCTAGTTCTCCTCCACCAAGTCGGCCTAATTGAGGGGAAATTCTCCTATATAACGAAAATAACTTGATCTCATTTGGAGCACTCACTCACCAAGTTTGATCTGTAGTTGCTGGGGGTAGTAAAAAGTGAGAAATTCAAGGAATAATATGGAAAGGGATAATGAAGGAGAAGGAGGTCTATATCAAGCACAAGAATTCATAATTATATATCTCTCTAACATGTGTGAATTTGTTGAGCCACTAGAAGGGAAAAAGTTGTAGTAATATAAATAGGCCAAAATTATAGATTTGTTGGCGGCCAAAATTTTGGATTGTTGGTGGGTTATAGCTACTCGAAAAGAAGAGACTACTGAAGGTTGCTGTGTTGGGAAAAATACTGAGAGGGGGGGGGGGGGTGAATCAGTATTTAGGGCATACTCAAGACTTTTTACTTTTTCTTACTTGAAAACACATACGCGACTTTCATGTAACCAACTTGCGTATACACGCGGATATACTTAATAAAACATGCGTATGTCCAACAATCTTATTATGCAGATAATTCTTCACTTATATCATTCCATCATTCATTCATTAGATGTTCAATAAATAGTAAGCATGAGCAGTAATAACAAAATAAACCATCACACATAAGCAACACACATGAACACCAGGATTTTAGGTGGAAACCCAAGTCGGGAGAAAACCACCGCTGCCGTTGTCTCAGCCTTCAATATTTTATTATAGAGAAAACATCTTACAACCATGTACTAGCGCAGACTCATACCAGCACGCAGGCACCCACCTGCAGAAGGCTACAACCTTCTCTCGTTTACTAGCCTCTCCTGGAAGGGAGCTACAACCCCCTGCTCTCGTTTACCAGCCTCTCCTGGAAGGGAGCTACGACCCCCTGCTCTCGTTTACCATCCTCACCTGGAAGGGAGCTACAAACCCCTGACTGAAGGCTACAACCCTCAGCACCACCATGGACCATGTTTCATCAATTTTCACACTGGATCCAACAACTTCCATACAACATATCTTGTAGGCCACTTTTCATCAGATTTTCAGACTGGACCCACTCCACACATTTAAGCTCAACATTCATCAAACTGAAAGTTATAACCCCATCAATTCATTCATTGAATCATCAACCAATCAACCAACAACTTGATCTTCAATTAACATAATCAGCAGCATATTCATCATTCAAACAACCCAGTTTTGTATGAATACATCATTGACAGATAGCAGTAAAACAGCAGAACAGATCAGATATTTCATACCACATATTTCAGTAGAACCCTAGATTCCATACGTGCTTTTACTTCACTGAACCTACGTATGTACACGCTATCATATATACCAACCCGCATATACTTCAGTGCATTCTTCAGAAAATCCTTTTTGCCCATACGTGATTTTCCTTAAGCAGACCCGCGTATACACGAGCTTTTGCTGAAGTGAACCTACGTATACATCTGTAACTTTTTAGGACTGTGCAGATCTTCAGATCAGATAAACAACTCAGATTTCATCCCTTACTTCAGAGAGTATTTCGCCTCATCTCAGATCTAAACAATCCATAATCAGATCTAGAAAATACATATACATTTCAAATCTAGAGATCCCTCTTCATCATTTTCTTCATAGGTGCATCATAGATTCAGATCTATCAATCAAGAACAGAGTTCATCCATGCAGATATTCCTTAGAGAGATTTATTCATTCACCACCTTTACTCATGCACTCCCTTGCACTATGGTTTTCTTCTCCTTAAATAGATTTGGTCTTTATCAATACCATGAGCCAAAACCACACAACTTCTGATGGTATTCCTGGATGGGATCAAATAGATAATCCAACACTCAATACAATGGGTCAATACCATGGTAATTACCCTAGGTATCATAGTTTTTAGAGCGCAAAAGGCATACGTGACTTTGAGTGTGCGTATTCGCATGTATACGTAACTTTTCCTCATAAAAACTGTGTATATGCTAACCCTGAATGTATACGCGGGTTCCCTTCACAAAAGTAGAGTATATACGCGGGTTTCCTTCACAAAAGTAGCGTATACATTGTGACATATTATATTTATCATTTTTCTGGCACTTGCTGGAAATGTTTTCTCTATCACATCTGAACTGATCTGTAGATACATCATTCTTACATCTTTAGCACATAGGTTGCTTATCATAGGCAACTCATCAAGTAGGTTTCCATCAAGGACAACTTCATTAAGAGGATTTCCATTATCTTCATCAAGTGGGTTGCCATCAAGGACAACACTCTACATCATATTGCCAACAATCTCCCCCTTTGGACTTGATGGCAACCACGATGGTGTTTGATCACAACAAATAGATACATTAAGCATAATGATATTCTCCCCCTATTCAAACACCATGTCACTCTCCCCCTTTGACATCAAGGAAAAAGGGCAGATTAAAAACCAACACAAGGTTTTTCTGCTCATGTAGAAAGAAGAGCGTTGTAGATCTGATGTGCACTGAAGTTACCATGCTCCCCCCTGAGTTCATGCTGAATGTTCAAACATATTTTTCAATGAAGTACATGACTCTATGACCTTTCCTATCACCAAGGACTCATACTTACATCAATGATCCAACCAAGTGGATTTACATAAGAGACTCAAGTACCCAACCAAGTGGGTTTACACATTTTGACTCAACTTCCCAACCAAGTGGGTTTACACATTTTGACTCAACTTCCCAACCAAGTGGGTTTACACATTTTGACTCAACTACCCAACCAAGTGGGTTTACAAAATGAACAAGTCCTTACATGACTGAATATTACAATTTTACATCATAGATCTCATCATGACCTTTTCATCAAATTACAAATATGACCTTTTATGACCACTACCAAGAAGACCTCAAGAGTTTATCCTTTTCTTCTAATTTACCTTTGAGAATGTGTACCTCAACCTCCAATTTTTGGCATTGCTTCATCATGCTTTCTTCAACCCTTTTTCCTTCTTCTACTTGATCATTCAAATTTAAGATCTCTTCTTTCAATCCATTTTCTTTCTCTTCAAAGATTTGTAAAAGTTCTTCATTCTTCTTATTTGATTTTTCCAGCGAGATGATTTCTGCTTCACGTCCTTCCTTTTAAAATGATTGTAGAAGTTCTTCATTCTTCTTATTTGATGCTTCAAGGTCTTCTTTCAGAGAGATGATTTCTGCTTCAAGTCCTTCACTGTGATTGGTTACTTTGTCCTGGAGTATTTGATACATTTCTATCTGTCCCTTCATTGTTTCTATCTGTTCATTCAATCTAGAGATAAAATCCTTGAGAATAGATTCCCTCCTTTTAAATTGATCCCAAAAATTACTTTCATCATTGATCTTGAGATTTTCTTCTAGACTTATACTGTTACTTTCACTATCTTCATCATTGCATGCACAAGTGAGTGGATTACAAGAACAACAATCAATACCTGTTTCCTCTTCTTCATTTTCTGCTGCACATGTTTTCTGAGATATCTTGTTTTCTTGAGTAGCCTTCTTCTTTTGCTTCTTTGCACACGCCTTAAAGGAAACTTCTTTGATTTGAGAGGGACCTCCTTGTCTCATTTCATAAGCAGTCAGAATACCATGTATTTGAACAATAGTAAGAGTTTGCAGATCTTGCCTTTCTTCAATAGCTGATACTTTTGACTCAAATTTTGAAGTTAAAGATCTTAAGACTTTTTCCACCAGAGTAGTATCGGTTATGGTTTCACCAAAAATTATCATATGATTTACAATATCATCTAGATGTAAAAATAAACTGGCAATACTCTCAACACTATGCATCCTGAAATTTTCATATTCAATTCTGAGAGTTTGAAGTTTTGCACTTTTTACCTTTGTATCTCCTTCATAGCTCAGAATGATTTTGTCCCATATTTCTTTTGCTGAATTTAGCTGCATCACTTTAGCAAATTCTGGTTCAGACAGGCTTCCTCATAGGAAATTGATGGCTTTGGCATTGATTTCATATTTCTTACTTTCTGCTGCATCAGTAGAAATACTTGCCGGATACTGATAACCTCCTTCCACGATTGCCCATACTTCTGCACCAACACTTTGCAGATATGCATTTGTTCGTATCTTCCAGAATAACAGATTATTTCCATTGAATAGAGGTGGCCTTATAGACATTAACCCTTCATGACTTCCCATTTCGACGGATCTCCTTCAAGCGATCAAGCTTCTGCAGAAGGACCGGCTCTGATACCAATTGTTGGGAAAAATACTGAGAGGGGGTGGTGAATCAGTATTTAGGGCATACTCAAGAATTTTTACTTTTTCTTACTTGAAAACACATACGCGACTTTCATGTAGCCAACTCGCGTATACACACGGATATACTTAATAAAACATGCGTATGTCCAGCAATCTTATTATGCAGATAATTCTTCACTTATATCATTCCATCATTCATTCATTAGATGTTCAATAAACAGTAAGCATGAGCAGTAATAATAGAATAAACCATCACACATAAGCAACACACATGAACACCAGGATTTTAGGTGGAAACCCAAGTCGGGAGAAAACCACCACTGCCGTTGTCTTAGCCTTCAATATTTTATTATAGAGAAAACATCTTACAACCATGTACTGGCACAGACTCATACCAGCACGCAGACACCCACCCGCAGAAGGCTACAACCTTCTCTCGTTTACCAGCCTCTCCTGGAAGGGAGCTACAATCCCCTTCTCTCGTTTACCAGCCTCTCCTGGAAGGGAGCTACAACCCCCTGCTCTCATTTACCAGCTACCACTGGAAGGGAGCTACAAC
The DNA here is from genome assembly GCA_034641835.2 of Pinus albicaulis. Lineage (NCBI taxonomy): Eukaryota > Viridiplantae > Streptophyta > Pinopsida > Pinales > Pinaceae > Pinus > Pinus albicaulis. The sequence continues at coordinate 774,753,257 of CM076579.1, read as the reverse complement.
CCCCTCACTGAAGGCTTCGACCTTCAGCACCTCTGCGGACCATGTTTCATAAATTTTCATATTGGATCCAACAGCTTCCATACAACATATCTTGTAGGCCACTTTTCATCAGATTTTCAGACTAGACCCACTCCACACATTTAAGCTCAACATTCATCAAAATGAAACTTATAACCCCATCAATTCATTCATTGAATCATCAACCAATCAACCAACAACTTGATCTTCAATTAACATAATCAGCAGCATATTCATCATTCAAACAACCCAGTTCTGTATGAATACATCATTGACATATAGTAGTAAAACAGCAGAACAGATCAGATATTTCATACCACATACTTCAGTAAAACCCTAAGTTCCATATGCGCCTTTACTTCATTGAACCTGCGTATGTACGTGCTTTCATATAGACCAACCCGCGTATACTTCAGTGCATTCTTCAGAAAATCCTTTCTGCCCATACACGCTTTTCCTTAAGCAGACCCGCGTATACGCGCTTTTGCTGAAGCGAACCTGCGTATACATCTGTAACTTTTCAGGACTGTGCAGCTCTTCAGATCAGATAAACAACTCGGATTTCATCCCTTACTTCAGAGAGTATTTCGCCTCATCTGAGATCTAAACAATCCATAATTAGATCTAGAAAATACATATACATTTCAGATCTAGAGATCCCTCTTCATCATTTTCTTCATAGGTGCATCATAGATTCAGATCTATCAATCAAGAACAGAGTTCATCCATGCAGATATTCCTTAGAGAGATTTATTCATTCACCACCTTTACTCATGCACTCCCTTGCACTATGGTTTTCTTCTCCTTAAATAAATTTGGTCTTTATCAATACCATGAGCCAAAACCACACAACTTCCGATGGTATTCCTGGATGGGATCAAATAGATAATCCAACACTCAATACAATGGTTCAATACCATGTTAATGACCCTAGGTATCATATTTTTTAGAGCGCAAAAGGCATACGCGACTTTGAGCGTGCGTATTCGCATGTATACACAACTTTTCCTCATAAAAACTGCGTATATGCTAACCCTGAATGTATACGCGGGTTACCTTCACAAAAGTAGAGTATATACGCAGGTTGCCTTCACAAAAGTAGCGTATACATTGTGACATATTATATTTATCATTTTTCTGGCACTTACTGGAAATGTTTTCTCTGTCACATCTGAACTGATCTGTAGATACATCATTCTTACATCTTTAGCACATAGGTTGCTTATCATAGGCAACTCATCAAGTAGGTTTCCATCAAGGACAACTTCATTAAGAAGATTGCCATTATCTTCATCAAGTGGTTTGCCATCAAGGACAACACTCTACATCATATTTCCAACATGCTGCAAATTATGAGGCTCATCAATAGGTACATTTTAAGGGGTTATAATTCCATCCTTTGGATTATTAAGTTATCTCTATCACATTTATTTACATTGTTGTCATATTATTCTTAGAGAGAAGGGTGAAAGATGTTTGTCATGTCATGTAGCCCAATCTTATTTAATTGTAGGAAATGAAGCCATTTTCGAGACAATTTCCACTTAAGGGCTCAGAGTAGACAACAAGGAGAGATTGTAGGAGGGTTTTACACCTCCTTAACTCGCTCAATCATCCCAAGGTCACACTAAGATCTCTCCCAACAACTCGGAGGAAAAGACATCCAAGAAAGTGGTAGTTATGAGGAGCCAAGATCCACTCTTCTTGAGATCAAGGAGACCATATTCCTAATATTTAGGGAGTTGTTGGTAGTTATTGTTGGATCAGGGACCCATAGGTAAAGAAATTTTGGATAAATTTTGGTTAATTTTTTTCTTGTAAGCATTGCACACACATATCAAGGGGCTTTGGGGAGGGTCAAAGTCCCTTAATTATTGTAATGGGTAAAAGGGAAAACCAGGAGTCTCAAAACATGGTTTAATATCATGGTATGTGCGCATTTGGAAAGATATAAATATGTAAGATTCGAGAAGGATAGGGAGATATAGATCTCATGTCTAAGCTATGATTTTGTATGCGTGAATAGTTGATATGAGTTTTGTGTCGGTAGAAAGGCTCCTATTGGCTGCGTGCATGGAGACCTAAGTCTTGATCTATTTACAAGGACACCACTGCTCTGTGTGCAGGCGGAAAGATTGTATTGAACTGAAGATATCTTAATAAAGAAGGCGATTTTGGTGAACTCAGGCTTTATATGATTCTTGTTGTTAATTGTCTTAGATTTGTTATGCACATTTTATGTTGCTTATTATAGATCTTGATATGTTCTATTGAATGCATATGTATTGTCATAATTGATAAGTAAAGTTGGTAAATTGCATCTATGCGCAACTATTCTTCTTCTTAACTATTATATCTAAAGTTAGTAAGTTGTTCTGTGGAAGTATAATAATCTGTCTGTGTAAGGGTTTATTTTGTAATAATATATGAATGTGCAAGGGATAAGTCTATTTATCACTATCTAGGCATGCAAAACTACTTTACTATTTGTCTACAATTAGATGTGGTTCTGGGAAGTGCATGCAAGGCAGTAGGTCTGTTAAGTAAGGATTGAGTCTGCATCAAAATCTCCCTCACGGTGGAGAAACTTGGTCTGAGCACCCCCCAATACTGCTTCAGGTGATACTTTGGTTTGATCAAGTAAATCACTGCCGAAAGGGCTAGCAGTTGGAGGGTTTTTTTAGTTGCGCGATAACTCCAACCTAGGTCAAGACCCCTCAAGCCAAGAAACGGTTCCATTGTTGGGACTAGGATCATTTTGAGGGATATTTTATGTTGTGGCACTCGACAAAGAAAGAACTAAAATATTGGATTGATGATAAGGTGCATGCATTTGTGATCCAAGAAAATGTAAGCCCTAAATTGTCTACCGAAGATTGGGCACAAAGGTATATCTACACAGAGGTCGGTGATATTTTATTTTCTTCCTTTGCAGCCAAGTTGTAAGAGTGGTTGTATTGGATTGCTGAATTCTAGACCCGCACAAAGGACAATGTGATCACCAAGTGGAATCTAGAGTTGGTAAAACAATTAGAGAAATCTAGCAACAAGATTACCCGTGTGGTAGATTGTTCGATCGATAGTGTTCTGGGAGGATTTGTGACTGGATTTTCTATTAATAAGTTTGTACACTATGAAACCACATTGAGTGAATGTCCAAAATAGGTCTATATAGCTCCATGCATAGAGGTCCTAGTAGTTCTACACACAGTGGAAAAAAATTATAGAGTAGACCTAGAAGAAGTTTTTATTTACATTCCTCTCAAAGGTAAATCTGATAGCGATGCAGAGTCTTACACAAGTAGCTCTGGTGAATCTATGCACACAGACAAAGAGAACTTGATTATAGTTCATATCCCATCCACTTTTCTCCCACATTCATCTCCTAACCACTCATCCACCCTGTTATCACTCTCCCCAACTTCCCAAGGCTGAAAATGGGATTGAAGAAAGGTAACCACAAACCAGGCTTTAGGTCAGGTATCTAGCCCTACCAAGACCAGAGAGGACTCTCTCATTGTCACTTTTGTAGTAAATGGAATGACTAAGTATCTAATGATCTTAGGCTAGGTTTTTAAGCTCAATAAATATGATTTGTTTGATGTTTTTAGTGCTCGATAGAAAGGTCAGTGAGAAGATTGTGTTTAGGGTTCTTAGGTCTGAATTCCAAGGTTAATTTGTAGAGAATATGTGAGGCTAGATAGGTATTTTTAAATCATGTTTAATAGGTCATTGTGTATAGGATGAAGTGAAAGAGATTTTGATTGAGAATTAAGGTGAATTCATTCATTTAGAAGCAAATATACATAGCAATGTAAACCTTACCTAAAACAGAACATGAACATACATGATTTCTTCTTATAAAATTACAAGATAAACATATGGAAAGATGTATTTGAAATAATAAAATATATCATTAAGAATTAATAGATAAACATACATAAGAAGAAAATATGCTCCAATGTCTACCACAAGTATCTCAATGCAATTTCTGCAAAAATGTCTTTGATTTCATTCAAAATTGCTAATTACAAAAGCTCCACTCCAAAATGAGACTATCCAACCCAAAAAAAGACTAAAGAGAGTCTACTTATAGAAAATATGGACTATGACACCTCATCAAGTCTAAATCCCATCCAAAATGGATCATAAATACCTAATATGAGTCATTTCCTAGATTATAGGGAGGTTAGAAACCATTCCCTGAATTTTAGCTATGAACTAGGAGTGTTCGTCCCTTACATTAAATTACGTATTCCCTCATGATAGCAAGAAAAAACCAACTCAATAACTTTAATTCCAACTCATAAGACAACAAAACCTAGAATTTATGACATTTTATGAGATTGACAAGTGTCCTGAGGAATCCAATGCTGATTTGTAACATTTATGATAGAAGAGTAACTGAAATTTGCGGAAGCATAACATAAGTTTGCAGGCACTTTTAGGAGTCCAAATCCACTTCTGAAATAACATTCAAATAGACTTATCAAAACTAAATCTTTTCATGCTAAGGGGGTTCCTGATTTGTAATGTGCTCATCAAAATGCATACAAGAATTTAAATAAATAATCATTTGGATGCCCCCAAAATAAGCGTAACAAAATTTTGTTACCCTTATGTGAGGAGGAATTTCCAGAATTGTGCAAAAATCACAAAAAATACCAAAATTGTTCAAAACTTCTCAAAATTGGTTCTGTAGCACCTGTGAGTGATGGGATAAACAACCAAGGAAGATTTATCCAACAATTCCAATCTATCCTTCTCTTTAAGCTTCATTTATGCTTCTCACAAAATCCCAAACATCCAGTCCTCTCAAAACATCTTTTGGAAAAGGGTGAAGCATTGATTTCATGCATTGTGAATGGTTCTAACCTGAGGTGGCAACCTCCCTTGAAGCTCTTCTTCCCCCTCTCCATATTTTTTATCACTGAAAGGATGAAAACCCTATTATGTTGATGGGATGGGTATATGTAGTGAAATTGTGAAAAACATAGTGTAGGAATGTAATATTCCAAAAATTTGGCCTACATCTAAATGGAATACTATAGTTTGTTTTATCACTAGGTAGGTGAATAAATGGGTGAGGAGACTCATAAAACCCATTTTGAAGCAATAATAACACTCCTAATGTGAAAGGAGAAAGAATAATTAGCTGGATTAATCACCTTTGGGTGTGAATAGGGATTGGATCATGTTGATTCAGTCAACTTTGACCAAATCAATAGCGTTGTCATTGAAGAGTGGTATTTATGATGAGACGGTGCAGTTTTAGTGGAGGAAAAATTGCATGAGCTTGGTGGAAAGTATGGATGGGACCCAATGTGTTATAGGTCAATTTGGGCAGCATTCCCAATGACCTAGTTAACTGGGCGTCATCTCCAGGACCGATGATCAAGGGTCTATCATTCCCTATCATTTCAATTGCTATATGCTCTAAGACAGAAAAAAAGACAAATCAAACAATACTTTCATCAAGCAAATGTTTCCATGGTTTGAAGCTTATTGTATAACATATGAGATCTCACCAATGTAGGCTCTAAGGGGCCTAAGTGCGTTGCATATGCAAGTAGCCCCATGCAAGGCTGCTCTGCAAAGCACTTCCCGACATTCAAAGGTGCATTGGTCACATTGGGAGCGAAATTCTCATTTTTCTGGAATCTCTACTTGGCCAGTGCCTTCTAGAAGAGTTCACATGTGTCAAGCTTCGGATCCAAGTGTCCATTTGACATCTACATGAATGGAAACATGTCTTGCCTATTTTTGGAAAGTTATTGATTGCAAAACGACCTACAATTCATCTATAAACTGAACATAGGTCTAAGTGTTTGAGAAGTAAGAACTTGAGTAGATAAATATTGGAGAATTTTTAATTAAGAGTTTGATTTGTGAAGCTGCTACTGGAGAGATTTATACTGTGATGAGGCTTGGGAAATGTTAGCCACCTATGAAATTTTTGACAAGCAAACAGGTGGCTAAATTGCTCTTGAGCCTTCAAGGAATGCATTCCCTCTGAAAACACATCATCCTTGAAGCCTCCATGTGCCTTTTTTCCTTTGATAAATCCTCAATGTTGTTTCCAAGTTAAAAAGCCTCTATGTTCCTGAGAAGAAAATTCCCCTTATTTCATCCCCATTAAGCCACTGTTTTCATCACCATTTCCCCCCTCTGCAAATTCCTCCAAAATCCATTTTTAGCCTTCTAAATCATCCTAAATCCCCTTTAAACCTTACAAACATCCTTTGTTTGGCTTAAAAATCCCTTTTTCCCTCTATCGAAAGCCTCTTCTAAGCCTTAAAATCTCTATTTTTAGGCCAAAAAACCCATTTTTTACATATACCAGGCTTAGCCCCTTTCAGCTAGCCCCTTAACCACTTCCCCTCCATGAAATCGAGTGCTAAGACCAAGCCCTAAGGCATCTGGTGCTTATCAGATTCAGAAGATGTTTGGGAGGGCATTTCTGTGTTAAAACAAAAATCTCTAATGCGAGGAAGACTTTGTTCTATGAGTCTCGGGAGAAATATCCACCATCGATCTCTTAAAATCTAACGGTCAGCGCTAACTCCGCGTGCACCTATCTCCTCTCTCCTATCACCCTCCGATTACATGAGAGCCATCGATATGTCTTCAGATCGGATGGTGATCGCTCAATCGCAGATCGCAAATTGGCCAATCTCGTATCATTGGTCCTCCCGATTGGTGTGCCCTGATTGAATCCTAGGCGTCCATCTCGCTTGATCCAATGGCCAGGATTTCTCCTCACTCTGCCCCGGGTTTTCCGATTGGTCACTCCCGATCCAATCTCGACCGTTGATCTGTCGCCGATAATGCGGTCCAGATGGAATCACACCATCACACCATCGGAGTTTTTCCTTTGCATCACTCTCCCTTCGATTAGATTGTATCCGTCCATCTCTTTCAATCCGACGGTCCTCCTTTCTCCCGCACATTCCCTTAGCCTTTTGACCTCTACTTCCTCCTTAAATCTTCGCTGTCCAATCCCCTAGATCCAATGGCCAAGATTACTCCTGACCACTAACCAACTCCTCTACAGATCTTAGCTGTCCATCACACTGATCGGATGGTCCACCATCAAACCACCTTTGATTGGTCCCCACCTTACTGATCGCGCACATTCCCGTATCGTGCTCCATCTCCCACCATCGGATCTCACAGCCCCAGATCCAATGACCAGCATCAATATCACGTTGTTTCTGTGTCCTGGCTTTAATTGTTAGAATTTATGCGATGTGGGTGGTTTCTGAAAGCCACGTGTTAGCCGAGGACCTATATCGCATTCGAAAAGTGAAAACCGCCTCACTCGCCTTTTGTCACACGAAAAAATCGGTTTTGATCCTAAAACCACTTCCCCACTTCTATGCCCGAAGATACATCTACAGATCCCGACCGTTGATCTGTACAGATCAACAACCCTCATTTCATCTCGCATTCCATTCATATTTGTTCATCGCGCGACCATAGAACTTCATTGCGTTATCTCAACCGTCGATCTCCTCTTGAGATTTGACAGTCCAAATTAAATCGCTCTCCACCCATGACTGGGTCCCACCATCTTAAGCCCATTTCATGTGTTTTTGTCGATTTCCTTTGTATTTTCTCTTATGGTCAAAACTTTATGTTTACATTGGAAATCATTTTTCTCCGCTCACATTAAAACTTTAATGTTTTACATTGAATTTAATTTCATTTTTGCCCAACCTTCCAAAGTCATTCTGTTAATTAATCCCCACCATCAATCATCGCCTCCAGATCTGATCGAATGGTCCACAGTCATTTCTCCACCAAACCTCCATCAGGGCTGATTTTCACCGTTTCACTGCATTTTTCAGTTGTTTTCCGCTGCATCCACTACATCCATCATTGATGCACCACCACTCCACAGGCCTCCACAGCATTTCTTTCGCCACTCCCTGGATTTTATAATTGGTTTATTTTAGTGTGCAAGGTTCATGAGAGTGATGAATTCACTTTGTTTTTCATAATCACAGCCACGGTGATTCAGAACACAGAGACGCCATTATAGTAGCAGCCATTGTAACAGCAGAGACGGATTAGAGGATTTAAGCTAGTAACTGAATATTTAATGTTTTAATCCTTATTCAAAGGAAGAAGATGCAGTTTGAAGACTAATGAACATGAAACAAGCCATATCTGTGTATATGTCAACAGAACGTATTTTCTCAGAAAGTACACCTTCCTACAGAAGTCTCCATGCTTCCTCGAGTTCCTAAAAGCCATTTCACTCACAGAAAGCTTCCAAAGACTGTCAGGACATCAATAATGATAGGCATGGAAACCCAGAAGACCTTCAGTCACCTTACTTGCTTCAAAAGACATAACAGAGTGCTTTACAGCCAGAAAGGACTTTAAAGAAACATATGAGGTCAAATATCAACCTGACAGAGACTCCGAACCAGAGTACAGAGTACAGTGCAGAGCTATTAAGCAGAGTGGGCATGGATACTTCCTCCACTCTGTCTTAATGAATCCATTTAATTTATAGCTACTTTCACAGTTGCTCATTTTCCTATAAGAACCCCTGAAGAACATATTGTAAATGTTGTTGTTGTCATTGTTGTTTTAGTTGCAATTGTAGGGATTCATTCGACTGTTAGAACAATTTTGGAGAGAGTAGCTGAGTAGTTTGTAATGTAGTAGGCTGGGAGGAGAAGTCTGGACTATAATCAGCCATTGAGCTCAGTATATGTAACTGGTTTTGCACATCAATTAATCAAGCAAATTCCACAGGATCCTGGTCTATATTACGGGTGATGTTTCTCTTATTACATTGTCTATTTACATTATTCATGTTGTCCATTTATTCTCTGATAAGAATTAGTAAATAAGTCTTAGGATATACCCCTACATGGTACCCTAATTCCCACTGCTCTTCTCGTCTTTGATGTTTTTTTCTTGATGTGTATCTAAGAGCAAATTCATGTAATTTAACCAGTTAAAGATGTTGGTCCAACCCATTCTTGCTGATGTGTGAATTCGGGGTTTGCTGCTTAGTTGTTCTTGTTGGGTTCGAGCTGAAAGAATTGGGATACCAAGGATTTAGTGTAAGCCCTGCCCACTGGGGTCCTTTTCCAACAAATTCGCCTTTCAAAGATCCCTTGATCTAGTGTCAAAGCATTGAAGGTTAAAATTCCTTCTCTGATCTTAGGCCTAGTTTTGTGTTAAATATTGTCTCTTTTTTTCTCTTGGAATATTTTGAAGCAGACCTGGAGTTAGATGATCTCTGGTCTGATCTTAAGTTTCCCTTTGTATATTCATTAAGATTTTCCCCTGAGTATGTCAAAGCAGGCCTAGATTTAAATGATATCTGACCCGATCTCCAGACAGAAATTTGTCTCCTTTCTTTCTTTCACCTTCATTCCTTATTGTTCCATTCCACCATCTATCTAAGAGATCCTTTAGTATAGATGAATTTCCCTATGAAAGCTTTTCTTAGTTGTTTTGCAAGTAATCCCCTTTCATGACTCCATAGCCCAATGGATGGCACATTCCTAACCTATCCTCTTTTGCAGAAACATCTTGCTGCTCTGCTTCTTTCCTTCCATGAACTTCTCAGTTAATGATCTCTGACCAACCCAACAACCAACCAAATCATTTAAAACCCCCTTTGTGCTTCATACCTAGCCTAATACCTCATTTTGAGCTTTCAAAGATATACCATTCTTTGCTTTATTGGAGAGATCCCTCTCCGAGTCCAGGAGGGCTAGATCCTAGGGCCCCAAAGTGGTTTTGATGTTGTCCGGTCTTTTGGTCTTGCCAATCTGGCCAAAACACTGGAACTCCAATCGAAACTTTGCTGGAAAGTCACTTCAAATCAGTTACTAGGTTGTAACCTCTCCTTCTATCATCAATAAAGAGTACTTCTTATTTTTCCCTACATGCATATGTATTGGATTTGATTTTCCATATTGTAAGATCTTGGTTTATGAATGTATTTTATGCTTTACTGATTTAGCTAAGTAGCTTGAATATATATCTATATTACTGCATCTTCTGTTGTTTCAGTGTTCTTTCTTGCAGGAAGCATTCAACTCACAAATCGCTTGAATTTGGAGCTGCAGTGGAAGTGACAGAAGGAGCCATTTTGGAAGCGACTGAACAAGTAAGCCTCCAATCCTTTCTGTGTATCTGTTTTGAGTTAGGAGAAATAGTATTATAGTCTTTCACCTGTTTTTCTAGACTAGCACCGGTCTAGGGAAGCGTGATTTATCCGTAGATTACAATTCTGGCCCAACAAACTGGTGACTCCACTATGGAGAATTTCTCTTAGTTATAGGTGTTAGAGCCTCTGATTTGCTTTGTTTATCCACCCAGTAGCTATTACACATAAATATTAAAATTTTTCAGAGCTTAATTTGCAAATACAGTGAGTTAAACAATAGCTTTTTCTTTGTTTACTGCGCCCAACGCACCCTTATACTAGACACAATGCTTTGTAGAGCATTGTCTCCCTTCCAAGCCTACGTTGTAGAGCACTTTCTCCCCTTGGAGACTGCGTTGACTCCTGAAAGTGACCAAATTCCCTTGAATTTTACTTTGCAACTTGCTTCAGTTTTGTTTGCTGCTGTGTTCTGAAAATTTTGATGCTCAATTGACCAGTGAATCTGTAAACTTCTTCCTCCTTTGGCTGAAAATTTGTTCAATTTTTGTTTAGAATTTTTTTTCTTTATCATTGACAAGTTGATTTCAAAGTATTTTTTATGGTTGCATTAAGAATCATTTGCTTTTGAAATAGGAAATTGTCATAAAATCTTCCTTTCCGTGATAGGATAAATTGTTGTTGAAATCCTTGTTTTTCCTTCAAAAGAGAAATTTTTGTTTTTATTATTTGTTTCTCGAAAGTAAAAATCATTTGAATCATTGATCTAGTGCACCTAGTTTCTTTTTTGCATTCATAACATTAAGGAAACTGAAAAGAAAAACTTGCATTTTCATGTAGGATTGTGTGTTTTTTGCAAAACGAACATTAGGAAATCTGCATTTAGTTTGAGATTCATTGATTTGTTTTTGTTCATTGATTTTTTTCTCTCAAATTATTTTTTCTCTTCCATTATTAGCTAGGTTCTTCATTGAAAAAGCTGAAAGGGAAAGTTTGTTTATCATTATTAGCTGCATTTTAGGAATTTCAAACACATCATTGCGGTGAACCTAAAAGGTAAATTGTTAAGTAAGATCAACATAAAATAAATCTCAATTTACTTAACAACGCTTTGGAACCTTAACGATAACATTTAGAAGGTCTAGGCTAGAGACGTGTTCCAGCGTCGTAAAACATAAAAACTATTGTTAACTTTTCTATGATACATTCCGAGTGTGATACCTCACTCCACGTACGTAAGTATATCGTAGCTCGTCCATGTACTTTCAGGTATATCGGGCGATGTTACATTACGATAAGTATAAAGGGGTGCTCTAACTGTGCGGTTTCACATCAGACAATGCCAATACGGACTTGGGCCTCCACGTACCTTCGGGTATATTTGGGAGGAAAAATTTTAGGTGCTATCCATCCATAGTGAACCGAGTCAGCCGCCTTGAAATTGTGATACACCGAACACAGCATTCGGGGAGATTACCTACCCATAATTCTTGGTTCTCCAGGAGGTATTCTGCAGTTCACAGTTTCTTGGTAAACCTTTTTACCTAGCATTAGCCTCTTTTTTATTATTTTTTCTTGGATAAAATAAATCAGTAATCGTGGAAGAACAAAATCCTTTTCCTCGTCATTTGTGTAGACATCGCTCTACCAAAACCAGTACCATCAGTACCTCTGGTGAAGCATCATCTTCCCATATACCAGAGTTGGAAAAATTTTCTTCTACAAATCTCGGTTTGTCTACTGTTGTCGAGACAGAGTCATCATAGCTACCCATGGTCACAATCCATCCAATCTGTGAGACCATACCTCCCGAACTCGACGTTCTTTAACTAGAAGTTGATCCAGATCCCATTGTGCTTTAGGGGGCAGTTGTTATTGGTCAAGCTGGACATCATCCCCAGGACCAATGAAATAGGGCCTTATATTTCAGTTACTATATTCCCTAAGTGGAGAAAATATTGATCCTGAATTCGAACATCCGGAAGTTGTTTCTGTATTGGTCACTCCACAATCTATTATAGCATTGAGTCTCCTATATTGTGCAGTCAACCACCTAAAACATACTTTGGGCTTGACGGTGAAGTTATTCCACCTAGTTTGATTTCGATTGAAGAAATATCACAAGATGAGACACCTTTAACTCCAACTCATTTTCGGTAGGAGCTTTACCTGTACGAGTCTTTTCCTCAATCACCTTCCTCTACTTTTGTTGATCATGTTTCACTTTCAGTTCCCATAGATTCTATAGGGTATATACTGGGTCATTTGACCATGGCTAACATAACATCCAAGACTGAACCATCTATTTCAGCCATGACAACATCTAATGTTGCTTCATCTTCGATGTTTTGTCCATTTAATTCACCCATGTCATAATTTTGAATCCTATCTAGTTCCTCCCTTATGAGTACTGAATAGCTTGATCCTTTATTCACATCTTCAATGCAATATCAAGTTTATTGCATCATTTATTCTCCTTGGTGGTCGGTGATACCACATAAATTACCCTTGGAAATTCGAAATTTCAATAGGAACCCTGGAGAAGACCCGTCAACGCATGTTATAACTTATCATTTTTTGTGTTCATTAAACTCCTTAAATGATGAATCCATTAGACTACGTCTTTTCCAGCACACACTCACTAGTCCAATTGCACAATGAGGATGGTTCTTTTTCTGTGTCAACCTCATTAAAAAATGAAACAGAGTTATGAGGATGGTTATTTTTTCGTATGTCAACCTCGTTAAAAAATGAAACAGATTATGAGGATAGTTCTTTTTTCTTGTGTCAACCTCGTTAAAAAATGAAACAAGTACCTTAAGGATACTTCTTTTTCCTTGTTTCAACCTCGTTAAAAAATGAAACAAGTGCCTATTGAGGATAGTTCTCTTACTGTGTCAACCTCGTTAAAAAATGAAACAGGTCATGAGCATAGTTATTTTCCTGTGTCAAGCTTGTTAAAAAATGAAACAAATCCTCTCCTAATTACGACGAGTCTTCCATTTGATCTCGTAAATGAACCTTCATTCCATCCAACTATTAGTAACCAGTAATCTACTTAAGTGAATGAAATGAAGCTTGGGGGGCACCTACTCTTATAGGGGGCATTCGACATGTGCTCTTGTAGGGGACATTCAAAACATTCTTACCAATTGCACGCAATCGACCGCTGAAGTTCAGGGGAAAAATGAGTTTAAGAACTCCAAAATACAAATGGTAACTATGGAATGGTAAAAATGAATAGTGAAACTACTCTATATAGTCATTTAATTGTTTGCAAGTTAAATTTATTGATATGACTATAGTTTTATTATGTTTTTATCATGAAACAAGTGTTTTTAATCCATTTGATGTTTTTATGAACAGGAAATACAACTGATGAACATATTAGTTGTGCAGATTTATTTCAAAGAATGACTTGACCACAAAGCATACTTTTTCTTCTTATTTTTCGAGCTTTGTTAAAAATGAAAAAGGATTTGAAGCACACTTTTATCTCTTTTTCGAGCTTCGATAACAGTAAAAAAGGAACCCCTGGAGTCTTCTTTCAGGTCTTTTTAGACTTCAATAATGTGAAAATATTGCCGAGCACTTGTCATTTCGAGCTCGATAAAGTAAATGAATTGATATCTAGTTAGTATAAGTTTAACCCTTTTTCGGACTGAGATGGATTATTTACGAAAAAGGAATACTTTGCTTAAACATGACAAAAGAGGTTCTTTCAGATATTATTTTACACTTTTTCGGATCTGAGAGACAAATTTACGAAAAATTACTTTTGGAGTTCTCTTTCGTCCTCTTTTTCAGACTCCCTAAATATGAAAAGGACCAGGCTATCACTGTCGTTAAGCTCGTTAAAACATAAAATAGCGATAGGCTTGTCGATCATGGAAAGAATCAAGTTTCATTCATCGCTAGACTCGTTAAATTATTAAATAGAGATACTTTATTCACTCGAAGGGTTGAATTATAGATCAAGCAAATGTTATCCTCCTCAAGGTTGTTAAAAAATAAAGAGGCACTGGTCGACAAATGACTGGGGAAAATTTGGGAAAAGTAAATAAAGTTTCTTTTTGGTAGTCGCTCTTGAACATGACACTTCTTTCACTCCATGTCCGTGACTGTTTGGGTTGGGTAATCATCTTGACGGTTCATTCACACCTATGGTTCATCATACCTTCACTTTAGTTTTGGGTCAATGTTTCCAACTCATCATAGTGTCGCCGATATGTTCAAGAGAATTCATCCAGTGATTAAAATCTCATCCTTCTGAAATACTCGTAAACCTTCATTTTCAAGACCGTCATCCCTGAAAATTGCTATATCAAGTCATACCCTTGTCTCCGAAATTAGTAACTCCAGTTTTGCAATAAGGTGACTTCCTGTCGATGAAAAATAAATATTCAGGAAGTTCACTTAGAAACATCAGATTCCAGTACCATGAGGCTTGTTACAACATCGACATGATCTTCGCTTCTGGACCTTTGACCAAAAGATTTTTTTTTTGTGTTCGACATCAAATCATCTATTCACGCCTTACGAAATGTACTGCAGTACCCTGAGGGCCATTGAAATTAATTGTGGTTCTCTCGCGTTTGTTAATAACTCACATTATTGGCTGGTAATCAAACAATGTCTTTCCATGTTCGACTAAAAATCAGATATTTTCATGGCTAGACTTGTACCCAAATGAGCGAGTGAATGAGATAAGAAGACCCCGGATCTAGTTTCAGCCATCTAGGCTACGATTTTAGGATTGTTGTACACATCATCTGTACGGTGACCTTACATATAGATTTTCATCCAAACATGGGCCTATATTTTTAGGCATCTCTGCATCTGGGCAACATTCCAATGTAGATGACTTTCTAAATTATGTACATGTTATTAGATTGTTTATGTGTTGACTATGGGAATGCCTACCCTTAGCATTTATGATCAATAGAGGATATATCATGATGTAATGTATTGTAATATTGATTCAAGTGACCACTCTGCTTCGTTTCCAAGCTCATCACAGTGTAAATAATCTCAATCAAATGTTCTTATTATTTGGATCTCATGCTTTAGGGGGCAATTGTTATAGGTTAATTTTGGCACCATTCCCAATGACCTAGTTAACTGGGCATCATCTCTAGGATCAATGATCAAGGGGCTATCATTCCCTATAATTTTAGTTTCTATATGCTCTAAGACAGAAAACAAGACAAATCAAACAATACTTTCATCAAGCAAAGGTTTCCATGGTTTGAAGCTTATTGTATAACATATGAGAGCTCACCAACGCAGGCTCTAAGGGGCCTAAGTGCATTGCATATGCAGGTAGCCCCATGCAAGGCTGCTCTGCAAAGAACTTCCCAACATTCAAAGGTGTGTTGGTCACATTGGGAGTGAAATTCTCATTGTTCCAGAATCTGCACTTGGCCAGTGCCTTCTAGAACAGTTCACATGTGTCAAGCTTCAGATCCAAGTGTCCATTTGACATCTACATGAATGGAAACATGTATTGCATATTTTTGGAAATTTATTGATTGCAGAACAACCTACAGTTCATCTATAAATTGAACACAGGTCTAAGTGTTTGAGAAGGAAGAATTTGAGTAGAGAAATGCTGGAGAATTTTCAATTGAGAGTTTGATTTGTGAAGCTGCTACTGGAGAGATTTATAACTGTGATGATGCTTGGGAAATTTGCTGCAAGGTCACTTCAAATCTTGGTTGATGAATGTAGTTTATGCTTTACTGATTTAGCTAACTAGCTTGAATAGATATCTATATTATTGTATCTTCTATTGTTTCAGTGTTCTTTCTTGCAAGAAGCATTTAACTCACAATCCACTTGAATTTGAAGCTACAGTGGAAGTGATAGAAGGATCCATTTGGAAGTGACTGAACAAGTAAGCCTCAAATCCTCTTTGTGTATCTGTTTTGAGTTAGGAGAAATAGTAGTATAGTCTTTCACCTATTGTTCTAGAATAGCATCGGTCTAGGGAAGCGTAATTTATCCGTAGATTAGAATTCTGGCCCAACACAATGTGAGGAGGCTCTCATGCTATATATGGAGGGGATGGAAACCTTTTTTATTCATGTTTTATTTTATCATTTGATATTGGTCTATTTATATTTTTGCTTCCTCTTGTTGTTTAGCAGGGTTGCTGTGCAGTTTAGCACAAGGGTCTTCCTGATCGGGAATCCCTACCTCATCCTCAGGGAAGGAGAGGTTCTTTGAGCTAAATTTCCTCATTTCAGCATTTTTTCCAAGCTACCTCCTTTAGCTATAGTGCAGTTTCTGTTTAGAGCTGGGTTGTGTTGCAGGGTGCAGCAAAGGAGAATCACATAAAGCTATTTTTGGGCTTGTTTTTTAGTGGATAGGTAGCCTATCCATTGGAGGATCAGAAAGGAGGGATATTGGGAATATTTTCACATATTTGGCATCAATCCAATCATCTACCATCCCTCACAGTGCAGTCACAATTATGAACTATGTTAGTTTTGGAGGAAATTACTAGGAGGGTTCATTGAGCTCATCAGGAGGGTCTATTTCTAAGTAGAGGGATCAGCCTTCTATTTATAAATACCATTGGAGGAGGACATCACCATTTCATATCTATCAAAGCCTAATTCCATATTAGATCCAATTTTCAGTGGCATATGAACCCCAGGGTTATATGTCACATTGTATATTTCTTGGCATTTCTAGCAATCTTTTCCGGGTTGACTAGAAATCTTGTATTAGAGCCCACATCTTCTCTGTTGGGAATTTTTTTTTTTTATATCAGCCATATTTCATTCATATATGTATTCAACAGTAGCTACACTGATATAGACAACACTTTCACTTCTCTCCGACATTCTATACAGTTGCAACAACTCATGTGATGATTGTTTTGATCATTGGAGGCTTGTTATTAATGCTTGAGTGGCTTGTACCTCATGATATTTTTGTATATTTTTACTGATATTATAATAAAATTATGGATGTATATCGATCCCTCTTATGTCATGTTCATTTTTGATGTGCTTTACATTTTTCTGAGCTATATTGCTGCTATTTCCAATTTGGAATATTACAGTGGTATCAGAGCATAATCTTGGCCCAGCCTATGCATTCAAGACATTATGCCATTAGAAGGAGAAGATTATCCTCATATAAAAGAGAATTTTTATAGAATAAACAAAGGCATGACTCCATTATTTGGAGAAATGAAGGAAGAGAGGATCTCCCGGCTTCTTTTCCAATCTGTGAAGAGTATCAAAGAAGATCTCAAGGAGATCAAAGGGGAGAGGTGTAGAAAAAATTCAAGAGGGTTTGAAAGTGAAGCAAGCCCTAGATATTCACATGATGAGTTTGAGCATTCAGGCACACATGCATATCCACATTGCAGTTTATGGCCCACATTCACTACAAGGAGAATGGAGGAAGAAGATGCACCAAGGGAGGAGACCTTGAGTGACTATCTTCAGGAGTATGAGTCTTAATCATGGAGATTCAAATAAAACTTGGACTTCCAAGGGTTTTTCCAACTCAAGGAAGAGAGAATATCTAGAAACCTAATAGAAGAAAGAGATTTATAATATTTCTAGCTAACTTTGATGGATCAACAAAGTGCACAACCGAAGCTTGGGTGAAGGAGCTAGATTCCTATTTTTAGCTACACCAAGTTTCAGAAAAGCAGGCCATTAGAGTAGAAGCGTTTCACCTCAAATGTATGGCCCATGATTGGTGGTTTTATACTTATTATTCATTTTATCATGCAAATGTAAACATTTATGAAGGGTTCACTAAGAAATTAGTGAGGAGATTTGATCTTAAACATTGTAAAACATCTCTTGTTGAACCCAAAAACTTAAAACCTTTTCATGAGTTGGAGAGATTTATTCTGCAAAATCCACTCCATAATTTTTTTGAAGGGGATAGAAGCATGCAGGATACCCTACCAAGGCCAAGATCCCCACTTCTTGAAGATCCCTCTTCTATAGATGAAGACATGGAGGTTCCTTCTTCAAGGGAAGACCAAGATCAAGGGTCTCTCATTGATGATGAGGCATTCTCACATATTGATGAAGAGGATGAGAAAAGAAGAGCTAAAAACGTGTTGAAGCCTTGAAAATCACTGCTTCAAACATTGGGGGATAACCACCCAGTCGGGACCTTAGGACAGGTCCTTTTCCGTTTGGTGTGGTGGCTCCGACTGGATTTATAGGACCAGTTTCTTAGTAATTTAAATGGGTTAGTAATGGAATGATTGAATGAAGGGTAAATGGGACTAAATGATTGAAATAAAACTATTTAAACTAACTTAAAACTGACAAGATAATTCTAAAACTAACCCGGGCATCAAATGTGAATACAACGTTAAATTGTTTCAATTAACCAATAACCATGAAAATGTATTATAGCTTAATTGAAATATGCAGTAACAAATAAAGTTAACTCTATTTAAGAAAATAAATAGAGTTAAAATAACATATTGCATTCATCATTATATATCGTTTGCATATACTGTAAAAGATAAATATTTCTACACACTCAGAAATGATATGTATAAAGAAATATTGTAAAGCGAATACACATAAACGATAGAAATTTAAAAGAGAATATCACATAACATAAGAAAAATAATAGGGAATAGATAGAAATACCATATCCATCTTGATACTTTCCAATGCAATCCGATATCCAAATCCAGCAACTTCAATGTAAAATCAACTCCAAGATACAAAAATGCAATTCTTAAAGACAATTTCGCACATAATCACCAGATGTGATCCTTTATAAAAATATAAGAGTCAATGGAGTACAGAAATGTAATCTCCAAGTCAAAATATTACAAATTCAAGACCCATTTATAAATGCATGAAAGGGGTTTAAATAGGTACTTAACAAAATAACTAAAACTATTCCTACAGTCTATCTAAATCAAAAAATCTAGAATAGAAATGTGATCATGAGGTGAACCGACTCATTGATTATCTGTTGCGTTTGATGTGCCCAGATGGAAAATTTTGAGCATTTCCTTCACTTCTTCAGGATGACTAAGCTTTGAGTGCAACTGCCCTGTATATGTGGCATCAGAGAATTCGCGAATTATGCAATCGATGGAATTTGAAAGAAATTTTATTGATGTTTGTTAACTGTGCAGCTTGATAAGATAGGTCCACATTGTATCCCATGATATTCCTTGTAGTTGGCCAATTTTCTGATTTTTATTAATTATCTCTTGTTTCCATCTGTGATCAGTTTCTTTTACCCTAGGTAATTGGCCACGGGTACAATCTGAAATTAAATTGATTGCATATAGGTTATCATTCACCAGCCGTGTTACATTGTTCATTATGATTTTAGCTTTGGATGTAGCTCTTTCTGCTTTGATTAAACGCTATTCCCATTCTGCAAAAATAATTTCTTTATGTCTCTCCATAATCTTGGGAAGATTTGCTTTTCTTCTTGATTCTGAGTCTTGCCATAAAATAAATTCAGAGATCTTTTCATCAGCTTCATCAAATTCAATTTTAAGACTGACTCCTTCATCTACCAAGGAAGATGTTAATTCACATAGGGATTCTGATTTTGAAACTTATAGACAAAATTAATTTAATTGTTGAGACAATAAATTTTTTATCTCCAGGGCTTCATTTTTGAATTGATCCAAATTAGGATAATTCTTAAACTTGTCTAATTTAGATTAAAACATCTTCTTTTGCTCAATCTTTGAACTCTGCTCATTTTGTAGAAGAGTCTGTAATTTTTCTATTTCTTGATTTAGCTGCTGTTGCTTTTCTAAATTCTGCTGATCGATCTTTTCCTTTTCAACAACAAGCTGCTCTTCTAATTGTTTAGATTTGAGCTCTCCATCCTGCAATCGTTGTTCTAACTGAATGATTTTCTACTGGTTCTCTGTAACCTCTTCTTCTAACATGGCTATTTGCACATCCTTTTGCTTCATTAACTGTGTAAATTTAGAGGCCTTGTCTATAGTAGCAACACTATAGGCACCTGCATATTGGGATAATTTGGTGAGATACTCAGATGGATTCACCTTAGCATTCTTATAAACAATATTCATAAATTCCACCTGTGATGTCAAAAGTGCATCTTGATCAGTTCTCCTCCTTTTCCTTTGTTTTCTCACAACAACACTATGTTTAGGACTGTAAAATATATCCAGAGGAGGGATTTCTTCTATCTTCAACATGATCTCACCTATGGGATTTTCAGGGATGATTTCTATATCCTAGTCTTTTAGATCATCAACTTGGGGATTATTCTGTTGTCCTATTTTCTAGGAAAATTTTTCATATTGGCTCAGCAAATGAGGAGAAACAATAAGTTTAGTAGCTTCTTCTCCTCCAAGTTGAGAATTTGAACTATTGTTTATATCACTTTTTGGTGCCTGTTCAGTATTCTTACTGTTTGTGCCTCCCTTTTCAGTATGCACATTGGCATTAGTACCTGTGCTTTCTTTTCTTGCCTGGGCTGAAGACTACTGTACATCAATATTAACAGTTGTTTCTGTCTTTTCAGTATCAACTTTTATACTAATATCTTCCTTTTGTAAAACAGGATTAGTTCCTATTACTTATTTGCCAGATGTATTCCCTATTTCCCTTTGCTATGATTCATATTCCTGTATAGAAACTCTCAACTGATCCAGAGGAAATTTGAGTAACCTCTGACTTCTAAATAAAAAAAAATTATTCATTTCTTCAGCCTGAATTTTGGACTTGGCCAAATAAAAAACATGGGAAATTTTGTCTACAGAAACAAATAAATCATCAAACATATCTAGTTCATTTTCGAACCAAGAAATTGAAACAGAAGTAGTAAAATCATATGCCACCTTCCTAGGATCGTATTGCCTCCCTAGGATTGTTGAAATCTTGAGATTGGTTAGCTTAACAACTTCTTTTTTAGCATGGAAATTTTTTTTGAGAGTATAGTCACCACATTTAAAAGGAAAGCTAGGCCACATAAGCTTCTTGTTGTTCTTCAAAGTTCTAGACATGCCTTCTACTGTTAGCTGATAAGAAATTTCCTGTGCTAACAGTTTGTCTGGAAAATACAAAGGAAGGATGTGTGGTTCTACGATACTTCTAAAAACTCTGATATATGTGAAATTTTCCTCTCCAAACCAATCTCCAATTGAGGACAAATCAACTTTAGCTTTGTTGGAAAATCTAGGAGGGAATCAACCAAAAATGGTTTGATAAATCGGAATAAGAAAACTGTGACAGACTCTGTAAACATGGCTTTTGAAATGCCCCTTCCATAAGAACTTGTGATATATTGGAACAGGATCTTTAGGGGTCCAAATCCATCCTAATAAGGGGAATTCAGAATTGAAACAAAGGGCATCTAGGATATAAGCACAAAAATAAAAAGGAGTGGAATTTCCTGAATTTTTGTCTTTCCTATACTCAAGAATTCTTTTGGTTATCTTATCAGAAATAATAACAACCCAATACATTATTTTGGAACTAACAACAGAATGAATTAATGGCACCATTTCTATAGAAAACCTAAGCGAGTTATCATTTCCAACAATCTACACATCATTGCCGTGGCATAACAGTAGGGAGGCAAAAGAGACTCCACAAAGTACATAACGGATGCCTCGTGTCTGTGCTTTTCAGGAACCCTTCTCCATTCTTTAATTGGTTCCGACTGATTTTCATGATTCGCAGCAAATTCCTTGATAAAATATTTGTTATAAATTTTATGTGGGTCTGGAAGGTGGTACATCGCTTTGATGTCCTCTAGTTTGAATGACCCAAATATTTCTCCAGAAGCTGAAACAAAAGTTCTATCTTTGATAGCCACATTATCAATTACCCACCTAATAACATCATAATATGGGAAATTGTTTGCCCGAGTTGCAACCTGGTGCAGAAATGGTTTGCTAATGCACCAATAATATTTTCAGAATCAGAGTCTGAGTCGGCTTCGTCAGGAACTGTAGCCTTAGCTTCAAAAAATTTAGGGTTTTCCTTTTCAAGTAAGTTGTATACATTTTCCCATGTCATCTTACCAAGTCCCCGGCATGAGGTATCTGTAACCAGCTTAAGCTTTACTGGTTTCTCTTTAGGAAGCATAGTGGACACAGAAGCTTTTGCAGCGATGGTGGCTTTCGATTTCTTGAATATTTTCGACATTTCAGTATCGGGCAGTGTTTCTCTTGTTTTGCAAATGGAAAAATTGGATGTTCTATTGTTCTACAACAAAGAAAATCTCTCAGCCAAGGTGAAAACGCAATAATGAAAACAGCTATACAAAAGGATTATTCGCTGATTTGCATTTATTATATCCGTGGTCTAAAACTTAAATGCCCTCTATGGAGTCATATTCATGCATTCAATAACAAAAAAATCGTTATTATTTGTTTTATTTGTGAATTAATGTCAACGTACAATCAGATATTGGCATATTTCGAAATAAGTGTAAATATATTACCTTTTAAATCTTTGGAACGCGATGAATAATAATATATGAATATTTAAGTTGTATTCGCATCGCGATTCCTTTAAAAGGAAAATGAAATAAGACTTATGCCAAATTCCGATTGTGAAGAGTGCATCGAGGATTTTCAAATGGAATGAATCATTAAATAGTTTCTCCGATAATCCGATGGCGATGAGATGGGGTCTGTCGCGTCGGAGTCTTTCAACCAAATGAATGTATTGTTTTAATTCTCCGAAATGTGATTGCGATGAATCACATCGCATCGGAAGTATGTAAAGCAAACATAACAATTTAAAGTTTATCCAAAATGTGATTGTGATTGTGTGCCATCGAATTGGAGTTTTACAAAGAGAAAATAGAATTTAAAGAATTCTCCGATTTTACGATTTGCGATTACTGTACATATTGAATATTGTTAAATATAAAGACTTTATATAATATTTTTGATATGATTAAAAGCCTTGTTTCTCATCAGATCGGAAAGTTTTTTAAAGTTTTGTACACTTTGTAAATAGAAATATGCAATGTATCCTTTTATTCATGAATATTTTATTTCTAAAAAATGATCGGATTTTTTCTAAATATTTTATTTCTATCTAGAAAGAAAGATAAAAAGGGGACCTATTTCTAAATGAAATTTATTCTAAAATTTTAAAAATGGGGAGGGTTGTTGTACAGTACAACATGGCATTGTACCATCAGGAGGAGATCCATAACCACATGGAGATGGGAAGGGAGCCATTTTTTCCATTAGAGGAGCCCTTGTGTCTTTGCAAGTAGTTCCAAATGATTCAACATGTGGGAACCAAAACATAATTCAGGAGCAGCATGTATCATTTTTTGTGGATTGTGAGATTGAAGGGGAAGAAAGGAAGGATCAACATCAAGGGATGATGAGCATTCACCCTTATCTATTCCGGGAGGTTTCTGCACAAAAGAAGGAGACTATATTGCGCAGTGAAGAGAGGGACAAATCAGTCCACTCATATATACAATCCACTTCAGATTTTGATGTCTCACTACATGGGGGCATTCCACCGGGGAGGCCACCAGATCTAGAGTTGGTGGGAGACATTTTTCCATTTGGTTCACCACTCTTAGATTCCGGAGGTGTGAAGACCTTGGAGGAGTCCAGTACAATGCAAATAGTTTGGGATAGACTCAAGGAGGAGAGAGAAATTCTCCCATTTTCAGCATCACCCACTCTCACTACATATTTTGTGCTGACAGAAGTTGCTGCAGTGATGGAGGATGGCACCTTCATGGTGCAAGAGAGCTTCTCCAGGGATTTGGAGAAACATAGGGTACTTCCTTTGAGGAAGGATCTTTTTGGATGGTAGCTGCTCATGGGAGGCCAACTTCCAAAAGTCACCACTTCTATTTGAGCATGAGCAGTTGCATGATGGGCATGGTAGCACCTTGGAGGATTACTTTGGCATGGGGGATGTCAAAGGAGCAGACAACAACATGTGGGGAGCTCCACATTTCAGATCATCAGCGTTTTCTCTTGGGAGGACTGATCCATATTGGAGGTCTCAACTTTTGGTAGAGTACTCCAAGGATATTGGTGCCTGCATGATTCTTGATGACCTAGAGGGAGATGATAGATATATGGTGGATGATGTGGTCATATTTTCTTATGGAAGATTCTTCTTGACTAGAGATTCTGAGCTCAAGGAGAAGCTGCTACATGCAGCACATGAGGACTTCCTTTCTATGCACTTTGATGCATATCACTCTTTGATGGAGAAGTTCACTTGGGAGTGCATCCAGCAGGATATATATCAACATATGGAGAGATGTATAGCCCAGATGGTGATAGAGAGGATTTCACAACCACTTCCCTACTCATTGGGGGTGAGGGAGAATTTCCAGTTGAGCCATTTCAGCTCAAGGACCAAAGTAAATTGTGGAGAAGGTACAATTTTGCATTATGATTTACACTTCTTTACCTTATATGAGCAGCATGTTGTATTAAGGAGGGTCATTCATTCTTATACATTATATTATGGTGTACTTGAGGCCAAATGTAGCATTGATATTGGCTATCCTTTTGGTGGTTTGTGGGGGAAGCCACATGATTCTTCGTGTGCATCATTGACACCACATTTTACCTTCATGATCCCATCTTATGGGATGATTGTGGCAGCAAACAAGTCGCTGGGAAAGCACTTGTTGTTCTTTGATTTGAGGCAGGAAAGGGATGCACTACGTTGGTTCCATGTGTGGAACTGTGATCCACTTTCCACTTGTCATATGGCAACTTGTTTTCATTGGTTTTTGCTTCCATATGTTGGAGATGTTCTCATGTTTATGGGAAGCTTTGTTTGGAGAGTGGGACAAGAATTGGAGGTGCTCGTTGGGAGTATGATTCTCCCTACTTTACATGTTGTATGTTTCAGGAGAAACAATGGGAAAACCATGATTTCCATACTACATCTCTTTTCTTCATGTGGGAGGAGCCATTTGGAGAACTTGAGTTCTTGGAGGAGGAACTTCATGGCTGATTTGTTTGGTGGGGTAGTTTGGGCCATTCTTGGAGGCCATGAAATTTCAGACCTAGATCAGAAAAATACCCATACTTACCATAAATGGAGAGAGAAACAACTTGGATGGGAAAATCTAAACTCTCCATGCAGCCCCAACACATTGCATAGACCACGGGTGGAAGATTATTTTGATGAGCTACCTAGGATGGATTATTTAATTTGGATGATAGCATGGGTATGGGAGACTCTAATCGGGGATGGGATTCCCTATGCTTATCATCACTCCTACCTTAAGGAGGCCATTGGAAAACAAGAAGGTTTCCACTTATACCTTCCGCTTTCTTATGATGTACACCATCTGGTTTTGCATACTTGGGAGGAACCATTGGAGGGCAGATTTATTGCAGATTATGTTGATTTTTGGTGGGAACTATTGATGAGGAGGCCACAAGAAGAGGAAGGGAGGATTTTTTCTCCACCTTTACAGTTTCTTGAGGACAAGAAACATTTTGGAGGGGAGGACTGTAATATTTCAAAAATTCAGCCTACATCTAAATGGAATATTATAGTTTGTTTTATCACTAGGTAAGTGAATAAATGGGTGAGGAGACTCATAAAATCCCTTTTGAAGGAATAATAACACTCCTAATGTGAAAGGAGGAAGAATAATCAGCTGGATTAAGCACCTTTGGGTGTGAACAAGGATTGGATCATGTTGATTTAGTCAACTTTGACCAAATCAATAGCGTTGTCATTGAGGAGTGGATTTTATGATGAGACAACAGAGTTTTGGTGGAGGACAACTTGCATGAGCTTGGTGGAAAGTATGGATGGGACCCAATGTGAGGATGCTCTCATGCTATATGTGGAGGGGATGGAAATATTTTTTATTCATGTTTTATTTTATCATTTGATATTGGTCTGTTTAGACTTTTGCTTCCTCTTGCTGTTTAGCACAAGGGTGTTCTTGATTGGGAATCCATACCTCATCCTCAGTGAAGGATAGGTTCTTTGAGATGAATTTCCTCATTTCAACATTCTGGCCAAGCTACCTCCTTTAGCTACATCACAGTTCCTGTTTATAGCTGGGTTGTGTTGTATGGTGAAGCAAAGGAGGATCACATAGAGCTATTTCTGGGCTTGTTTTTCAATGGAGAGGTAGCCTATCCATTGGAGGTTTAGAAAGGAGGGATCCTAAGCATATTTTCACATATTTTGCATCAGGCCAACCATCTACCATCCCTCACAGTGCAGTCACAATTCTGGACTGTGTTATTTTTGGAGGCAATTGCTTGGAGGGTTCATTGAGCTCATCAAGAGCGTCTATTTCTGAGTAGAGGGATTAACCTTCTATTTAGAAATACCATTGGAGGAGGAAATCACCATTTCAGATCTGTCATAGCCTCATTCCATATCAGATCTAGTTTTTAGTGGCATATGAACCCCAGGGTTATATGTCACATTGTATATTTCTTGGCATTTCTAGCAATCTTTTCTGGGTTGACTAGAAATCTTGTATTAGAGCCCACATCTTCTATGTTGGGAATTTATTTTGTTTCTATCAACCATATTTCATTCATATATGTATTCAGAAGCAACTACAGTGATATGGATAGTGTTTTCACTGCTCTCCAACATTCTATATAGTTGCAACAACTCATGTGCTGATTGTTCTGATCATTGGAGGCTTGTTCTTATTTCTTGAGTGGCTTGTCCCTCATAATATTTTTGGATATTGTTGCTGATATTATAATAAAGTGATGGTTGTATGTTTATCCCTCTTATGTCATCCCTCTTATGTCATGTTAAGTTTTGATGTGCTTTACATTTTTTATGAGCTATATTGCTGCTATTTCCAATTTGGAATATTACAAGGAATAATGTAGGTTTAGAGGGTGAGATGGAGGGTTATGTAGCTAGGGAAAATTATAAAAAAAATGCAGTAGATAAGGTGGAATGTTTTCTCCATATTTTGGGTTGAATAAAGGGAAATGGAAGTGAGCAGGGTGATGAAATCAAGAAAACATAGGAAATTCCCATTTTTTAATGTGAAATTAACTAGAATTTATGGTTTGATGAAAATGCATGTTAAGGATGATATGGATGGTGGGATATGTGAGGATGAGGTATATGAGAGGTGTATGATAGTGTTTAGGTACTAGGGTTAGGGTTTATTTAGCTAGAGTACGTAAGGGTTTATCAAATGAAGTCTTTATATTTCATGGAGAAGTCATGATCTGGATAAATATAGAGTAAGCATGAAAATGATTTGAAAACTCAATAACTTGACGAAGGGAGGGTATGAGAGTGGTGACTTACTATTTATGATAGCTCCAAGGAGTAGTGGTCACAAGCCTTGAGCTTTTTTGAAGATATTTGAAGCCAAAAACCTAATTCTAGACCCTTTCTGGAGGTGTAATACCAAATGAAAGAAGCTTAAAAATACTTCCCATAAGCATAATAGCACTTCCCAGAAGCGTAACAACTGATTCCAGAAACATAACAAAGGAATTGCCAAAAATTTGCAAAAATAAGGCTTAAATATGGATAAATATCTCTCTAACAATAACGTTTTTTGCAAACCTGAGAGAGGTTTGTGTTCTTTGGCATGTTATGAACAACAACCTCCTCCATGTTTCTAAAATAATTTCCCATTTTCTCAGAATCCAAGTTTGAAGTTGGTCACTCAAAATTTGTAGAAGCATAGTGCACTCTAAGAAGAAGCGTTACGACAACTTTGAGATGGATTTTGGAGGCATTCCTGGAGGATTTTGGGGCTGAAAGTGGTATGGTTGGAAGTATTAGTATGTATGATAAAAAATGGAGTCATCAAGAACTGCAAATCCCTGCTCCAAACTTCTGAAAAAGTGTTTTGAAGATAAATTGTCCAAAAGTGCAGAAAATGAATTGGAGCAACTGTATTTTGAGAATTTCTCTCAAACTATAACACATATGCATAAAATGAAGGAGGCTTTTTTCTTTGGCATATTATTGACAAAAAAATCTTTCATTTTGTAAAATTCATATTCATTACTTCATAAACTAATTTTGAATCCAAACTATCCCTATGTACAATGTAAACCCTAGCTTGATCATGAAGCTCTAAAAATGATTCAATGGGACCTCACTTATGGACCTTCTTCTCACCCTCCATGATGTTTTTCAACAAGGAAAACCCTAGCTTAATGTAGTGGATAAGGAAGGTGGAAAATTAGGAAAACAGGGGATCTTCGTAAAGTAGTTTTAGGGACAAAAATGAAGTGGAAGGAAGTTAAGGAAAAATCCCTAAAAAATTAGGAGGTAGGGTGATGAGTTGGCTATAAGATGCAAGTGGAATTTTTGGGAATGGGCATGTAAAGGTACTCAAAAGGTCAAAACACAGGGTTTCACAAGTTTTTCTGCCAAAATGTAGTGAAAATTAAGGTTTTAATGAAATTGATTTAATCGAGGGTTGTGAGTGGTAGGAGATGTTAGGGTATGGTGTATGAAGGTTATATGAAGCTTGTGTATGGTTATATTATGGTTTTATCAGTTGAAACAAACAAAATATGAAAAACACCAAAAACGTAGTGGAGGTAACCTAATGAAGGAAACCACTCATTTGCTGATGAATTTTGACTTAAGAGAGGTATGGAAGGTGTCAAATTACTTTTTAGTAAGTGTATGAACCTTTTTTCAGTGGTTTTTAACCTTGGAGAACTGGTTTGGAGCTCAAACACCAAAAGCGCAGCACACCCAGAAGCGTAGCACAGGTAGTGTTGGCACAAATTTGCTTATTTTTCTTCAACACATGACAGTTGTGGAGTATTATGGTGAGAAGAGAGGATATCTTTACTTATTTCCCTATATAAATGAATTGTATGGTGAAAATGATATTTTGTTCAATTTCTTTTATGACATAGTTGACTCTTATGGTGGCGAAACAAATGAGACCTAGACACTGACCTAAATGAAGGTGTGGTGAATGAACTAAGACCTTAGATGATTGATGGATGACATGGCCTATGAAATGATGATGACCATGAATGGAGTGAAGGGAGTAGCATTTCAAACCTAGACATATTCAGTGAACAAAATTTTATTTGAAAACTAACTTGAAACATGAAAATTTGACCTAGGACCACTACTAAGTAAACCTGAAAGAGTACATTTAATCACTGAACATTTGGAAACTAACACACTCCACCTCCCACTCCATCACCAGACGCTGATATGGCTACTTCCATGAATTTACCTAATTTCTATGGTATCAGGAATGAAGACATGGACCAATTCTTGTTTGTTACAGATGTTGTATGGACAACACAACAGATCAATAATGATAATGTTAAGAAAGCACAATTGGATACTGCATCTCAAGAATGTGAAATGGTGTGGTACATAAGGTATGAAGAGATGAAATCTAATGAAACAATTGATAATCTGAAGGCCGCATTGACGGAAAAATTCAAAAAGCCAAAAATCATATGCTCAATGCGTGACTGAGTTAAAGAAAATCCACCAAGAAGTGAATGAATCTGTATGGGATGCAGACCAATAGTTGAAGTGCACCATCATAGATGGAGGATTTAATATTGATGATATGTAGCACAAAGAATGGTTCATTGCCTTGTTTCTACTGCATATGTGCTAGTCTTTAAATCAACATAAGATTGTGACATAGGCTGAAGCTGTGGAGATTGAAATGAATTTAGAAGCCTCACCTTTCCCAAATGCGTAGGCTGGGGCTCAGCAGATTCAAAACCAACTAGCTACACTACACTTAGAGATACAAATCTTGCGCCAAGAGAAGGGGAAGGACTTATGCGCACGTTTATGGTGTATAGGTTGTAAAGTTTAAAGGCATCATAAAGATTAGTGTCCTGTATATAATGACTATCTAACAAACAAGGGACCAAGTCTGATTAAGAGCATGGTAGGACCAAGTGGAACCCCCACATTATGCTGTGCGATTTGTCAAGAAACTAGCCTGCATAATAAATAATTCTACCCTAGGATCGGTAAATATATCCCAAAGCTTAAGCAACCTTTTTGAAAAATTTTCCAATCGGTGGGACATGATAAGCAGAACTATCACAACTTTGATTTGAATATTGACTGAGCTGGCTTATATATGATGCAGTTAGAAGGATGAGAACTAGGGTCACCTGCATCTCCATTTGGACGTGGTGGATGTTGAGCCCCAAGATTGTGCTTTCTTTCATCATACTTTACCTCATTTTCCTTTGTCCATTGTTATCCCAGACCCAAATGATCAATGAAATTAGTTAAAACTACTTTTAGAATGATTAACATGGCTAACTTGCTAAGTTTTGTGATTTTGTCATTGTAATGCATTTTGACCGGAACTAGCTGCAGAATGCATACATTCCGTAGCTAACCGGAAATTCTGCAACTGTCTTCACGTTCAAGCATGTTCCAGGTGTCCTCTCAGGAAAAGCCACACATGGGTATATTCCACATTATGTCCTCATTGTTCGTTGCTCATCATGAAGACTGAACCGAACTCTAGACGTGGTTTTGGTACGTGGGAACTCATTCAAGGAGGCAAAATTCTAATAGGACTGTCCTAGTCCAGATGTTCTTTGTTCCTTTACGCTGCCATATTTAGAGTCCTAGTACGATTTTGATAAGGAAAGACAATGATTCCCGTATTGTTGCAAGTTTTGTTATGTAGATTTGTTATAAAAGCACTCGGGAAACCGAGAGACAAGCTCTAGATTTTGCTTAGATTTTATGTATTGACTGCTATATTTCTGAAGACCGAGACTACTCTGTTTCAAGTTATTTTTCCTTTAATGAAGAAGACATCATTGCTTTGAACGCGTTGAGTTGATTTGGAGTTAGATTCCGTTTGGTGGTAGAGGGCCCCTGCCTCCTGCACGACTTTACTTTCGTAATCTAGATAAGTATCTTAGTCGTTTTCACGTTTTTGAAGTTTGAGTTCATAGTTAATTTCATTAGCCACTATAGCTATACTTGTTCTAAGAAACTATTCCAAAAGAAGAAACTCTTCCAAAAGATCATGATAATGAATGGGAAATGGCTGTAGTGTTGTAGGATTTATTTGTAATTTCTTTTGTTCATTATCACAGTTGAACTTATACTAAGCAAACTCTTTCAAAAAATCCTTATGATGTCTAAGGCATGACTATGATACTGAATGTTTCAGTTGTTTGTTTTCACTAAGTAGCATAGCTGATCTTACTCTTAAAACGATCTTCCAAAATATCATAATGATGGGTAGGAGATAGCTGTGATGTCTTAGTTTTTAAATTTCTTTCAGTCTTTATGTTTGCATTTGCACTGAATTGTACAGCCAGGATTGTTCTAAGAAGCTCTTCCAAAACACCATTCATGATGGACAAAACAGGCTGCAGAATCCCATAGATTAATGCATGATAACTTAGTTAGGGTACTCCAGAGTCAAATTGCATTCAATTCATGCTCTGTTATTTTGTTTTAAGTTTGATAATGACTTGTTAGTTCAGCACTGTTTTAGACTAGTGACATCTTAGTTCAGTTTTAGCCTAGCTCATTGTATTTTCATTCCACGTTTAGTTGTCATCTATTGCATATTAGATTACATTAGTTTTTAAACTTAAACAATACGGCCTTCATTATTTACAAAATCTCTTTTGTTCCAAATCCATAATTGACTCATAACCATCTGAACAGAAGACAATATCATCTCAAGGCCTGAAGTACTTTTGCAACTTCTTCATAAACAAAACCTTTCCTCAAAAGACTACTTTAAAAAGAAATCCGTAACTTTTGAATAAGGTTTAGTGATGTTAAACTAAGTTGCAAAATAGAATTAGGAGTTAGTCTTAGAGTAGAGATCTTATGATGCTAAAAATATTTTTCTCCAAATGTGTTTCACCAAATCTTTAACCATGGATAAAATGTTGTATCATTATAAGCTGATTGTTTAATTGTTAGTTAGGAGAATTTGTATACTTAGATGACCATTTCTCAAGCTCTCCCAAAATACCTTTGATGAAAGAATTGGACAAGTTAAGTTTATGTTTTGATTCATTTTCTTGAAGTCATTATCAAGCTTTGTATTTTGCTTAGTCATAGTTTAGGTTTGATTCTGTTTCAGCATTTGCATTTGCACTTGTCATTTGTCATCAACCAATTAGGCTTCACTCTGTTTTTAACAAGTAGCTTCTTTCCACTAGCTTTGTAGTCATTTTCCCTAGTGAAACATAATAACCATCAAAAGACCAAAAACATCATAAATCATCATAAAAGACCAAAAACATCATAAAACACTAGACACAATGCATTAGGAGACAAACACCTAGGCACATACAGTGCACTTCACTTCACCAGTTTACCAACCCTGGTTGACAATTAAATGAACTCAATTTAGGAGACTAGGTTGAGCACAAACAGTGGATTCCAAGGCAAAGGTCGAGGAAGAGGTGGAGGAGTTGGTCGAGGAAGGGGAAAACTCATCTATTATAACTATGGGGACGTTGGTCATTATGCGCGCGATTGTACAAACCAAGCACAAAAATCCTGCAGGTATTGTAGATAATTTGATCATGTTATTGAAGGTTTCCTTGTATTAATTGCAAAAATGTAGGAAAATAACCAATAGACTCCCACTAAAAATATTCAAATGGTAAGAGTTGAGTTTCACGAATAATATCCAAGTGCGAATATTGTTACTAGGACTGGTGAAGCAACCGATGAAGACAAAGAAAAAAAACCTAATACCGATCTCTAGATTAGAAAGGCACCTAAAAAGAAAGAAGGATTCAACTTACAGAGGGAATAGGATACCTTTGTAAAATCAAAGAACGATTTCGCAGAGATGAGTGCATTGACATCTAAAGCATCAAGCAAGCCTATGGACGTGGTCGAAGGAGATGTTGAGCTAAAGCCCTTCCTTCAGGCTTGTATTAAATTGTTGCACAATAAGAAGGCAATCGAGAACCAATTGTGCAAATAAAGAGTATCCCCTCTTGGAGTAGAAGGTTTTCAATAAGATATATAAGAATAAAAGAAGAACTAAAAAGAAAATGTGCTTGACTACTCAGATCGATGCATACGAAATGGATCAGGTTATCTTGGATTTAGTGTATGATGAAAACATATTACCAAAGCATAATTGGCAGCAAATGGGAGAACCTAAGTTGGAGTGGTCCACTATTCAGCTACGCATGGTGAATCAACAAAATACTATCCCATTAG
Source organism: Pinus albicaulis (assembly GCA_034641835.2). Classification (NCBI taxonomy): domain Eukaryota; kingdom Viridiplantae; phylum Streptophyta; class Pinopsida; order Pinales; family Pinaceae; genus Pinus; species Pinus albicaulis. The sequence continues at coordinate 774,719,948 of CM076579.1, read as the reverse complement.
GAAGACTCTCGCAGGTAGTAGTGGATATTGAAGGAGCTTGGGTGTTCACAAGATTTGAAGTTATCCAGATTGTTGATGATACTAACCCATATCTTGTGATTTTGGGTATGTATTTGGATATCGAACTGGATGGCATCATTAACCTCAAGCACAGAATTATGGTGTTTGAAAGTAATTGAATTGGGGTTGCAGTCCCTCTCGACCCTGCAGAAGGAGAAATATATACTGAGCCAGTGTGTGAAAATGATGATGTTGACCATATTTATAGGCTAAATATGTGGGATGAAGACTGGATCAATCCAACAATAGATGGTTAGCTTAATTGGGATATGAAAAACTGGAAAAACCGTGTGCACAAAGTATCTGTGATGCACTGCAATTAGGTGACAAAATCACTATGGTGCATATCCTTTGAGGTTATTGATTTTCCTTATTATGATGGCATGAGTAATGTTAATTTTTTTTATAAGAACTTGAAAAAATTGTTCCAGAAGCACAGCAGTTCCATGCACTTGATATAAATTTGCGCTCGACCCCATCACGCTAGTGGGAGACGCATAAAGGAAACTTGGCTAACTGGGAATAATGCACCCACATGATGCGGCTGCGATTCGAGCATTTGAATATCAGAATAGGAGAGACCTATTCCGGAGAAGGAAATCTACGCAAACATATTGGATAGATGGATTGAAGCATGGGTTAAAGAGCCAAAGCCAAAATGGGTGCATATATTCATCAACACTCTGGGAAGGTGCATACGGACTGGTACCTCGAAATTGAGGTACAACTAGGAACTGCTAAATGGACTTCGCTAACATAAAGTTTTATCATGACCTTTAGTTTTGAAATTTGGTTCGAATGCCTTAATGAGGCACTGTCAGATATTCAAGAAGTCATATTTGACACCACAAAGTCATCGGTTGAACGTGCCTTGCCAGCATGGGATGCACAGATGAGGGACATTGTGGACTGTCGAAATTTTTCAATCCAAGATAACGAAGAAGACCCAAGAAACATTAATATTCCTAAATCTGAAGGAAAATGCACAATTTCTGGGCCTACGATTGATTTATTTGATGTAACTAAGCCTCTAAATATTAGGTAAGTTAATATTGGCTCAGAGGAACAACCAAAATTAGCGAATATTGAGGACTATTGGGATGATGATACAGTGGGAAAGGTCGTCTAGCTAGTAACTGAATATGAGGTGTTGTTTCCTACAAAATTTTATGAATTAAAGGGGGTTGTAGGAGACCTTGGGGCAATGAATATCACATTGAAACCATATTTACAACCCTTGAAGCAGCACTCGTATTGGGTGAATCCCAAATACGAGTAGAAGGTCAAAGATGAGTTGGAGAAAATGGTTGATGTAGGGATCATTGAACCATTATAAGAGTCAGATTGGGTAAGCCCTATGGTGGTTCAAGACAAGAATACCAAGGGATATGTGATGATTTGTGTAGAACTGTGAAAATTTAATGCTGCTTGCATGCATGATCTATTCCCAACTCCATTTTTTGATGAAATACTAAAAAATGTGGGTGGGCAGGAGGCCTACTCATTCACTGATGGATTCTCTAGATACCATTAGATAAGGATCATGCCAGAGGATTTAAGAAAAAAAACCTTTATGATAGAGTGGGGATCCTTTCAATACTCAGTCATGCCATTTGGTCTGAAGAATACACTAGTTATCTTCTCGCGCGTAGTAGTAGCTTTTTTCAAGGAATACATCCACAAATTCTTAGAAGTGTAATTTAATGACTGGAATGTGTTTGGATTATTAAAGAAGCATGTGTTGAGCTTGCGATTGATGTTTGATACTTGTCAGAAGTATGATATCTCACTCAACCTAAAGAAGTGTATATTTTGTGTCCCTTTTGGGATCTTGATCAGTCATATTGTTTTTCAGCAAGGATTGATGGTAGATCCAACAAATATTTTTGTTATTGTTAACCTACAGGTTCCCACAAATGTATAATAGTTACACTCAATTTTGGGGCACAGAGGGTATTATAGGAATTTTATTCAAGCTTACGTGCTAATCACGACACCAATGGAGAAGTTATTGAAGAAAAATGCCTCATTTTTTTGGGACATGTAATTCCAAAAGATCTTTGAATTTGTTAAGGAGAATATGGCCACTGCGCCCTAATTGGTTTTTCTATATTTGACAAAGGAATTCCATGTACACATCGATGCATCCTGCATCGTGTTAGGAGTTGTCTTAGCATAGCCTGGAGCTGAGGATATTGACAACCCTATTGCATTTGCGAGTAGGGAATTGTCAAGTGTCGATTGCAACTACTCAACCATGAAGAGGGAAGGATTAGCTATGGTCTAAAAGTTGCAGAAATTCGGCCACTATCTATTGGGAGGTAATTTTAAGATGTTTAATAATAAATTTGATTTGAAGTACCTGGTCAACAAGCCCGTGTTGGGGGGAAATATCTATAGATGGCTATTATTATTTCAGGAGTATGAATTTGAAATAATTGTGAAACAAGGGAAATTGAACATTGGGTTAAACCATATGTCACACATTGAATATATTGGAGAAGAGCCCACTAACTTGGAAGAAGGATTACCCGATGCTCGGATATTTTCCATTAAGGTAGTAGATGATCACTTCGCTGATATTATTCATTTTGTGACCACTCTAAGTGTGCCCACATATTATATGGTGAAACGAAAGAAACAACTGGTCACATGCGCAGTTGATTTTACCTTGATTGCTAGCTAGCTATACAAAATTGGGGCAGATGAAATATTGAAGAGATATGTGTTGGAATTTGAATGACATGATATATTAGCAGAAGCTGATGGAGGGATGGTAGGAGGTCATTATGCAAGAAAAAAACCGCGCAGAAGATCTTACGGGCAAGGCTATGGTGGCGTACCATGTACAATGACGCACATGCATATTACTGCGCTTGTGACGTATGTCAGTGGATGGGGAGACCGTCGCACAAAATGAAATTCCCATGCACCCACAAATGACTTTCCAAGATTTTGACACGTGGGCTATTGAATTTTTTGGACCCATCAACCTTCCAAGAAAGAATACAGGTGCGTGATATATAATCACTACGATGAACTATGTGTCCCGATGGGCCAAGTCTACACCTATAAAGGATTGCAGCGCAGATATAGCTGCACACTTCATTTTCAAAAATATCTTGACATGGTTTGGGTGTCTTAAGATCTTGATGAATGACAAAGGAACCCACTTGGTGAATGAAGAAATTCAAGCTTTGACTAAAGAATTCAAGATACACCATCAGAAGAGTACACCATATTACCCTTAGGAAAATGGTGGGGTGGGAAGATTTTAATAATATATTGGAACACACGCTCACTAAAATTTTCAAAGCTAACCAAAATGATTGGGATGTGCGTGTACCTGCAGTTCTGTGGGCATAGAGGACCACATGAAAGAATTTCACAGGGAAGACATATTTTAGAATGGTGTATGGGAAGGAATTTGTTATGCCAATGGAGTATATTGTCCCAAGTTTTCTCATTGTAGCGATCACTAACTTGGATGAGAAAGATATTATGGAAGAGTGATTGCCCTAGTTGGTCACTCTAGAAGAGGATTGATTCATTGTAGGTTTCCATCAACATGTGCAAAAGGCGCGTGAAAAGGCTTTGAATGATAGGAACATTAGACAAAAGATATTTAAGGAAGATAATTTTGTTTTTTTATATGAAAAAAAGTTTTCATGCCACCCAAGGAAGCTCAAAATTCATTGGTTCAAACCCTATTTGGTTAAGGAGACCACATAGGGAGGTGCGGTCCGACTGGCCACCTTAAGGGGTGATGACCTTCCTGTGTATGTAAATGGAAGTCGACTGAAACCATATAGGGATATCCCTATCCCTGTGCACGCCAAATGACTATATGGCCAGAGGAGTGTCTTAGCACCCCTGATAGTTGCGAGATGTCGTAGGACCGTAAAATAGTCTATCAAGCATTGGAGAATCTGGTCTTTGTGACCAGGGCAACGAATGCCCAAACAAGTGCGAAAGTCACGTAGATGCTACTCTAGGAGGGTGACCAAGTTACAGAAGTGCCAAAATATAGCCTTTGGAACAACTAAATTGGATATGAAAGCTTTATTACTGTTTGGAGGAGCAACTAAACTACATTTAATGAAAATATTATTCCATATTTGGAGTCGTTTTTGCATTTATGGGGCTACATTAATGAACACCATATTGTTTAAGCAGTGTCAACGATATAAATATAACAAGAAGGGTCACATTAGTTCCATTTTATTTCCAAGTGATTTGTTCTCATTGCTATCTATGATTTTTCTGAATCTTATATCTAGAATCAACCTACTTTTCTATGAAGAGTTGTGTAACCGAGTGTTGGGGTACTTAATTCCACCAAGTACGAATGCTACTTAACCTACCCCCTATGTGATGTAGGCTGCTGAGACTCCTTAGCAGGTCACTGAGACCCTTGCGTTGGTCACTGAAACCCATTCGCCTACATCCTAGCTACAAAAATCTAAGAAGGGATAGTCTTCAGGGTCCCGAAATTCACTGTGCCAAAATACCCCGAAACCTCGATCGACCACTGCGGAGAACCAAAAGAGACTTGTGGCTGACTTGCTCGTATAAATTATGGAGGAAGATAAGGTCATGGAGGTAGATCTTATATTGTGGTTTTCCAATTATATGGCACCGTGCAAAGCATTTATAAAATTCTCGAAGGACTTGGACAAGGTCCAGCCATACATAAATTCCTTGCTACTCCTCAAATATGTGCCATTCGAGGGGGATATGTTTGCGAAAATCCACCTGCTTAAGATGGAATAATGGGAGTTTTATTAACAAGAGAATTTACCTAATCTCGCGCCCTCAATGTACTTGGAGTTGGTCCCTTATAATGACAGGGTGATCAAGGTTGAGCCAAAGCCCTGGGAATTGGGTCCGCAGAAGTGAGGGCTAATGAATTTACTGAACGTCCCACAATTTGGACATAGTGCGGTTAATGATATTTTTTTGTGAGAGATGCATGCCCTCATACACGAAATTTTTTTTTGGCTCATAGAGTGCATTCCAATTGATGTTGATCTGATACATCGTATCACCAACCTACCCAGTCAGGGAGTGTACACTGTGGTGGCCTTTGCAAGAAAAGGCCAGGAGAAGAAAGTTGCAGAAAAAGTCAAAAAAGACTATAAGGTCTCACACAACACTTGGGGATTCCTTGTCAATGAAATTAGTGACCCCATAGTAAAATTTATCATGATCATCCTTGCCCACAAAATGATGAGGAAGTGTCGACCAAAGGAAGTTCCAACCCATGCAATGTAATATTCCAAAATACGAAAAGTAGAAATATTGAACATAAATTGGAAAAATATAGTGAATATCAATACATTAAACATGAGCCAATCATAGATCCATTGTATTAATTAAAATAACAGCAAATAACTACAATATCTTGAGGAACAAATCCCTCAAGCTAGATAAGAGAAGCCTCCAGTGCTCAAATGCACCAAAACATGAATTGTAGCTGTTATACAAAATGCCAAAGTACAAGACAGCGTAGTCCCAATGAGTGTAACTGTAGCTGGGAAATATAAATGTATGTATATAGTAATACAATGCTCAAAAAGTGTTGGGAATAGAGATCTAAGATCCCAAACACATTTCCAAGACAACCCAGAAAGGGTTTCCAGAACTACCTAAAATATAGAAATGAGGAAATGCAAACCTAGGGTTGAATATACTCTGCAACTAGACAAATGATACGAGGTGACTGATATGATGTAGAAATGGTTGATGCTCCTCCAATATATCTCCCAAATGAAGGGATTCTCCCCTCACCAGAAATCTAACTCATCAACTGGGGCACTAAGCCCTCCACTGCAACTGCTCAATAAAATAATGCAATTCCTGAAGGGAGTTGTGCTGTAGATGATGGAAGCATCTTGAATTGATGCAAAATGACACAATGATGCTCAAGGAACCTCCTTGCTAGCCTCCTAGATGAAGGGATGCTCCATCCCCTGGAAAACAAACTCAGAACTGGATCTATTTCTCCTCCACTACTTCTGCCCTTTAAAACAACACAATCATGAAGGAGACTGTGCTGGGAATAATGGTTGAATATTGGCCTGATGTCGGATGGTGGAAATGATGCTCAATAAACCTCTCTTGAGTAAACACTCAAAGTCCCCCGAAGATGAGGGTGAGATTCCCGCTCAGGAACACCCTTATGCTAAACAACACAACAAACTCCGCTAAACAGTTGAAGCGTGCAAAGAGTCATAAAATACCAAGACATAAACAATATTTTGAATGCCTTCTATGGATTCCATCCTCTTCCTTTTATTCTTGGTGAGCTTCCTCACCTTGGGTCCCACTCATTAAATATGGTACTCTCATGCATACACTCCTCCATCATAACTGTGTTGTCCTCCTTTAATGCTCCACTCCCTCCATGATAGCGATGTTAATTTGGTCAAATTTAACCCTGTCTGCATGCTTTAGCCCTTGTTCACACCTAAGGGTGGTTTATCCAACATATATAATGACCCACATTCACACGGGAAGTGGTTTTATTCCTACTAAAGAGATTTATGGGTATCCCTACCCTCTTATTCATCTATCTAAATTACAGAAGAAAAAATTCATATTCCAACTAGCTGAAAGCTAATTAGGAATATTACAGTCCTCCCCTCCCAAATGTTTCTTGTCATCAAGCAACTGCAAGGACTAACGTTGTATAATATCCTCTCCTCCTCCTATAAACTCCTCATCTGATAATCTCCACCACTGAACTAGATGCCCTCCAATCAATCTGTCTCCTGGTTGCTTCTCCCAAGTGTGCAAGTTAGCCTTTCATAAATAAACCAAATGGCTCTCATCATGAAGCAGAGGGAGATCCATGGGGGAAACTACATGTTGTCCAATGGCCTCCTTAAGGCATGAGAGATGAAAATTGTTGGGGGCCTTAGCCCCAATGATAAACTCCAATCCTTGTGCTATTATCCAAATATAATGGATCATCTTGGGTAGCTCATAGAAAAACCCACCAATCCCTTGCTTATGCAGTGTAGAGGGGTTGTATGGCTAAAAATGATAGGCCAAATTGTCCACCCCACGTTGTATCTCTTTCCATTGATGATATGTATGGAGTTTCTTTTTTTATCTTGGGCTGCAATAATGTTTTCATCAAGAATCCAAAAGGCACTCGGACTCTCATGGTTCCACTCTTTGGTTCCAGGACCCTATTTTTCCCAAGCCATTCCACATATAGTGAATATAATATCATAAAAATATGGGATACAAAGGAAGAATACACTAAGTTCCATATGGCATGCCAGATGGTGAAAATAGTCCCTCAAGTGAGGCCAGCGTTTTTCTGCTCCTAGTTGCCTCAAAACTTGATGTGATAAGTGGCTATCCAACCACTTGCTTGCTGCCACTAGCTTCTCATAAGATTGGAAGTAGTAAAGGGCATTTGGTGTCAACTGAGTGTAACCAAAAAAAAAAAAAATCTTGCCCCAAGACCTATGGGAATTTTCCATTCCCATCACTAACTGTAGTCCCAAGAAGACCATGAGATCCAAAGAGAGGCTTACCCTCTTGTGGAGAAATGTACTGTAAATGTATGGGAAAGGAGTGTAAATACTTGGTTAGTTTATCAATAAGCATAAAGACACAATCCTTACCATGTATTGTTGGAAAGATGGTGAAGAGTTCCATAAATTAGCCTTCCCATCTATCTATAAAAAGGGGAAGTGGTTGTAACAACCTTGCAAGGTGGTTATTTTCCTCCTCATTCATCAAGCAAACTACATACCTTCCAATATGCTGGAGCACATCCTCTTTGAGACCCTCCCATGAAAATATCTCCATGATGGTCTGATAAGTCCCAATAAAATATGCGTGACCAGAAAGGAGTTCTTCATGTGTTTCATATAGAATCTTATCCTTGAGCTTGGAGTCTCTAGTCAAGTAGATCTGATCCTGGTAATAGATGACTCCATCCACCACTCTATATCTCCCATAAATCACTTTCCCATCAAGCACATTACCTGTGAAGAGTTTCTTGGAATGCCCCACCAATAGCTAGGACTCCCAATATGGATCTATACTCCTCAATGAAAGAACTTCTAATTTCTGTAATGAAGCACCTATCACCTCATATCTCCCCTCTGTGACACACTCAATACCAAAGCCACATGCCAGCGTACTGCTATCCCAATTTTGTTGCCTCCCTTGCAGTTTCTTTTTCCCAAGACGAGATTGAAGTTTATGGGGGTCAACCTTCACTTGGAAGCCATTTCCCATCCAAAAATTCCATAGTTTGGCCAATGCATGCATGAGTGTGAGCAACCCCTTGTCATATATAGAATACTCCCTCTTGTGCAGAGGTATATTCTAATTCTCCAAGGCTATGGAGTAGCCCATTTTCACCATGCTTGTGCCACCATCTACTCCTGAATCACCATCTTCCAGCATAAGTAGCTGGGTGAGATATGGAAATGTAGATATCAGATAATTTCTCATCCCTTCCTTGAGCCAATCAAAGGCTCTCTGCACTGTGTTAGCCTCTCCCAAGGCTCATTCCTCAGCCAGATCCATGAATGATGCATGTTGTTGTGATAAATATTTGATCATCTTCTAGTCATGGGGCCTTCCTGGTGGAATGCCTCGATGTAATGAAACATCAAGGTCTAGAGTATATTTTATATATGAGTGAAATTATTTTTCCATACTTCCATTGTGCAAATCAGCCTCCTTCTTATGTGCAGAGACCTCCTGGAATGGATAGGTGTGTATGCCTCTAATCACCTGATGCTGGCCATCCTTATTATCTTCCCCTTCCATCTGCAAAGTCTCCTCGTCTCTGGTGACCTTCCCCAATGTAATCAACCACTGCACACCCAATATCATATTGGTGTAAAGAGTCTTGACCACAAAGAAGTGATCTATCATGGTGTATGTCCTCAAAATTATAGTCAATGCCATAACACACTTCCTCCAGTGCTTAGTCTGACTGTCTATCAATACTGACACTTTTTTCTCCTGGATTGTGCCCTGGTCTCCATATGTTATATTCTTTGGAACGTATTGCAAGGATACAAGGGCTCCTCTAGTTGGAGAAATTGCTCCATTTCCATCTCCATGTTGTGGTGGATCTCCTCTTAGTGCTACAACTTTTTTATCTCTTTCTCGCTCTTCCTCTTCTTCGTCATCGTTATTAGAGAATACCCCATCATCACTAAGATACTCTTTGTCTTGGTCCTCTCTTGAGGGAGGAATATTCAAGTCTTCCTCTTGAGAAGAGAGCTCTTGCTGGAGGGGCGATATTTCCCTTGGAAAATTACTTTGCAAGTCTCTAACAATCTCAATAGAATCCTGGAGTGTAGTTGGTCTAGTGGATCCTACCAACTCATGTAAAGGCTTTGACTGCTTGAGCTTGGATAGATCAACCAAAGGTTCTTCTGAACATCTTTGATCAAATATTTCCACTAACCTCCTAGTGAACTGTGCATATGCAGCCACATTTGCATGTCTGAATGTAGAAAGACCATGAAACCACCAATCATGAGCCTTACCTTCAAGGTGAATTGTTGCTACCTTAATATCCTCCACCTCTGAAAATTGGTGGAGCTGAAAATAGATGTCCAACTTCCTTACCCAAGCCTTAGCTGTGCACTTGGGTGACCCATCAAAAGTAGGCAGAAATAATATACCCAAAGTATGTTGCATGCACCCCTTACCTCTATTGTGATTACTAGGTCTTATATTTTCCTTGACATGGCGGAAACATTGGAAGTTTAGATTGTCTTTGAACCTCTGATATTGAGATTCATATTCTAGGAGATAGTGACCAAGAGTTTCCTCCCTTTGTGTTTCTCCTTCCTCCTTCCCTCTTGCTAGGAATGTAGGCATGGTAGAGTGTTGCGGAACTGGTTGTAATGTTGAATTATCACACCAATAATTTGAAATTTTGGAACTTTCTTCATGTAAAAACCCTTTAGGGGAATTTTTATGTCTCTCCATCCTCATCTGCTTGATTTCTCTCTTATATCATGCATAGTTTGGAGAAGAAGCTTTGAAAAATCCTTTCCATACATTTCTCCTGATATTAGAGTCTTGCCTTTTTCTTTTTTTTAAACCTTCTCCTTTCTGTGAGAAGCTTCTTCTTCTGATGATGACATAGATGTGATGTCTCACAGGCTGAGGCAAGATTATGCTCTGATACCATTGTAATATTCCAAAATAGGAAAAGCAGCAATATTAAACATAAAATGGAAAAATATAGTGAATATCAATAAATTAAACATGATGCAATCATAGATCCATTGTATTAAGTAAAACTATTATAGGTCAATTTGGGCGCCACTTCCATTGACCTGGTTAACTGGGCATAATCTCCAGAACCAATTATCAAGGGTCTATCATTCCCTATCATTTCAGTTGCTATATGCCCTAAGACAAGAAACAAGACAAATCAAGTAAGAATTTCATTAAGAAAAGGTTTCCATGGTTTGAAGCTTATTGTATAACATATGAGAGCTCACCAACGCAGGCTCTAAGGGGCCTAAGTGCGTTGCATATGGAGGTAGCCCCATGCAAGGATGCTCCGCAAAGCACTTCCCAACATTCAAAGGTGTGTTGGTCACATTGCGAGCGAAATTCTCATTGTTCTGGAATCTCCACTTGGCCAGTGCCTTCTAGAAGAGTTCACATGTGTCAAGCTTTGGATCCAAGTGTCCATTTTACGTAAACATGACTGCAAACATGTCTTGCCTATTTTTGGAAAGTTATTGATTGCAAAACAACCTACACTTCATCTATAAATTGAGCACAGATCTAAGTGCTTGAAGGGGAAGAATTTGAGTAGAGAAATGCTGGAGAATTTTCAATTGAGAGCTTAATTTGTGAAGCTACTGCTAGAGAGATTTATACTATGATGAGGCTTTGGATCGTTGCTGGAAGGGTCACTTAAAATCAATAATTTGATTATAACCTCTCCTTCTATCATCAATAAAGAATACTACTTATTTTTCCCTATATGCATCTGTATTGACTTTGATTTTTCATATTGAAAGATCTCAGTTAATGTGTATGGTTTATGCTTTACTGATTTAGCTAACTAACTTGAATAGATATCTATATTATTGCATATTTTTCTATTTTAGTGTTCTTTATTGCAGGAAGCATTCAACTCACAAACAACTTGAATTTGAAGTTGTAGCAGAAGCGACAGAAGAAGCCATTTGGAAGCGACTGAACAAGTAAGCCTCCAATCCTCTTTGTGTATCTGTTCTGAGTTAGGAGAAATAGTCGTATAGTCTTTCACCTGTTGTTCTAGACTAGCATTTGTCTAGGGAAGCATGATTTATCCGTAATTCACAATTCTGGCCCAACAAAATAGCGACTCCACTGGGGAAAATTTCTCTTAGATCTAGGTGTTAGAGCCTCTGATTTGCTTTGTTTATCCACCCAGTAGTTCTTTCACATAAAGATTAAAATTTTTAAGAGCTTAATTTGCAAAGACAGTGAGTTAAACAGTAGCATTTTTCTTCATCTACTACACCCAGTGCACCCTTATACTGGACACATTGCTTTGCAGAGCATTGTCTCCCTTCCAAGCCTGCGTTGCAGAGCACTGTCTCCCCTTGGAGACTGCGTTGACTCCTGAAAGTGACCAAATTCCCTTGAATTGACTTTGCAACTTGCTTCAATTTTGTTTGCTGCTGTGTTCTGAAAATTTTGATGCTCAATTGACTAGTGACTCTATATACTTCTTCTCCTTTGACTAAAAATTTGTTCAATGTTGTTTTAAAAAAAGTTATTCTTTATCATTGACAAGTTGATTTCAAAGTATTGTTTAGGGTCGCACTAAGAATTCTTTGCTTTAAAAATAGGAAATTGTGGTAAAATATTCATTTCCTTAATAGGAAAAGTGTTGTTGAAACCCTCATTTTTCCTTCAAAAGAGAAATTGTTGTATCTATTCTTCATTTCTCGAAAGTAAAAATCATTTGAATTATTGATCTAGTGCACCTAGTTTCTTTTCTGCATTCATAACATTAAGGAAACTAAAAAGAAAAACTTGCATTTTCATGTAGGATTGTGTGTGTTTTTCAAAAGGAACATTAGGAAATCTGCATTTAATTTGAGGTTCATTGATTTGTTTTGTTCATTAATTTGTTTTCTCTCAAATTATTTGTTCTCTTCCCTTAGTAGCTAGGTTCTTCATTGAAAAAGCTGAAAGTGAAATTTTGTTTATCATTCTTAACTGCATTTTAGGAATTTCAAACACATCATCGTGATGAACCTTTGAAAGGAAAATTTCTAAGCAAGATCAACATAAAATAAATCTCAATTTACTTAAAAACGCTTTGGAACCATAATGATAACATTTAGAAGGTCTAGGCTAGAGACGTGTTCTGGCGCCATAAAACATAGCAGTTGCCGTTAATTTTTTTGCGATACATTGCGAGTGTGATACCTCACTCCACGTACGTAAGTATATCGTAGCTCGTCCACGCACTTTCGGGTATATCGGGCGGTGATAAAATACGATAAGTATAAAGGGGTGCTCTCACTGTGCGGTTTCGCATCAGACAACGCTAATACAAAATTCGGCCTCCACGTACCTTCGAGTATATTTGGGAGGACAAATTTTAGGTGCTATCCATCCATAGTGAATTGAGTCAACCGCCTTGAAATTTTGATACACCAAACACAGCATTCGGTGTGATTACCTGCCCGTACTTCTTGGTTCGCCAAGAGGTATTCGACAGTTCATTGTTTCTTGGTAAACCCTTTTTCTTAGCATTTCCCTATTTTTGTTTATTTGTTTTTGGATAAAATAAATCATTAATCGTGGAAGAACACAATATTATCCCCCGTTTTTTGCATATATTAGCTTTAAAACCACCTTTACCACCGAAAGTTACTTCTAGTCGGTGAAGGTGATCACGATCTGCTGAATCAAGTACAATTTATACCTTTAGCGAAAAATCATCTTTTAACTCATAGTTAGCTCAAATTGTTTCCACACATCCCGGTTCATTTACCATTGTCAAAACGGAGTCTTCATAGCTAGCCGTGGTCACGATCCATTCAATCGCTGAGACCATACCTCCTGGACCCGACATTGTTCAGTCAAAAATTGATCCAGATCCTGACTCTTCTTTTCTAGAACATATAAATCCTAAAGTCGAACAACCAGAAGTTGTTCCTACTTTGGTCATCCCACAAATTTTTGTAGCTATTGAAACTCCTATATCGCACAATCAACCATCTAAAATATATTTTGGGCCTGACGGTGAAGTTCTTCCTCCTGGTTTAATTGCGATTAAAGAGATCCCGTAAGATGATACACCTTTAACTCCAACCAATTTTGGGGGGGGGACCTTTACCTGTACCAGTATTTTCCTTAATCGTTTCCATCTGCTTTTGTTGATCCTATTGCCATTCAATCTCCTGTTGATTTTCAAGGGTATACATTTGGTCAAACAACCATGTCTGAACCAACATCTTCGATTGGGTATGTTGTTCCAATTACGTCAGCTCCTACCCTCGCTACTCCGTCGACATTCACAACCTCACCATAGTCATATTTTCACGGTGGCCCTTCGGTCCCAACAGGTTACAAATCATTGTCTGGCACTTTCTCTGGTGCATCTTCACGTTCATGGTCTTTGCCAATGTCATCATCTGGTGTTTTAATTGGTATTCCTATAGTTAGTACTGAACAAATCGATTCATTACATCCATCATCAGTGAAATATCAAGTCGGTCCTTATGGGTCAATTCCTTTAAGTACCATATCAACTAGAATTCCAGCATTCAGGGAATAATATTTTCCATCTTATTATCCTCCTTATGCTAGGGGGAAACCTTTGGTCACCCAATATGACAGTACTCAGTCACTTTTTGGTCAAACTAATGTTGACATGAATGTTTGTCAATGGCAGTCCACTCTGCCTATCCAACCACAAACAGTTGTACATTCGTATCAGCCAGTTCAACCTGTTACACCCACTTCATTACCACTTGTTAATACATATATACCCCTGTTACAGAATCAAAATATTGTACATCAACCTTATCAAGTGAGTTCTTCAACTCAATATTATCAAGTGTTGGGTCCACAGACTCAAAATCCTTTGGTTAATTTACAACAATCTGTATCAGGAATTATTTACTCACAAGATGGTGTACCATTTTATGGGGTGTCACAAACGAAACCTGGTTATAAATATCAAACGAATCCAACTTATACTAATTTGGGTTATAACATTGGTGGAAATATCCCTTGGCAGCCACAGGCGCAAGTTCCTCAAACTTCATTTCAACAAGTATCATATCTAGGTTTTGGTCAACAAAATTCTCAAGCATTTGCCTTGCAAAAAAACCCCTATCTGGGTTACCAGCAACAGATTCTGTATGCTGGTGCTCAAAGACTTGTTTCCCAATCAATTCCATCTCATCTTGGCTATGCTCAACCTGACCTTAATAGACAGTTTCCTTTTGTTTCAACCCTGGAACTACCAGATTTAAACCGATTAACCAATGATGCTATAAATTATGCTCCTTGGTGGCCAGTGATACCTCATAAATTTCCCTCCAATATTCCTAAATTCAATGGAAACCCTGGAGAATATCCGTCGACTCATGTTATGACTTATCATTTATGGTGTTCATCAAATTCCTTGAATGATGATTCTGTTCGACTACGTCTTTTCCAGCGTATGCTTATAGGTCCGACTGCTAAATGGTACATTGAGTTACCTAGAGCTTATTTTTACAATTTCACTGCCTTATCTACTGTATTTTTGACCCATTTCCAGTTACCGACTAGATACGAAACTGGAATAGAACTCTTGACCAATTTCAAATGGACTAATGCTACTCACATTTCTGATCATATTCATAAGTGGCGTCACCGTCGACGAATGGTTAAGACATTTGTTCCCAATCAACTCCCTGTTGAATGGTTCATTAAGTCCCTATTACCATCTATAACTGAGGATGTGGCTAAAGGTGGCGTCGTCATAGAAGAGAAAGTTATCGATCGTGCCCAATATTTAGAATTGATTTACACTTAGTCTCGCACACTCTATGAAAAAATTCCTAATGCGCCGCAATATAATTTCAATTTTCCTCCTCAAATAAAGGACTCTCAGGCTGGAGACGGCTTGATAGGAATTGCAAACACACACCACGCTACTACACCTGATCTTTCTCCTACTTTCGAAATTAATGTCGTGTCATTTGACAAAGGTAAAAGTGAAAAGCAACCAGGAAGTAAGAGAAATGGGAAATCAAGGAAAAAGAAAACTTCTAACCCATAGGAAAGATCATCTAATCAACCATCAAGACCATGGAAACCTCCTTATCCATGCATAATATGTAATGAGGAACACTTTTTTAGGGATTTTCCTCACCGTGATAAAGTCTCAAAAATCATCAAGACTTCCCATGCATCAGCTGTGTTGACAGACCCATTTCCAAATACAGACACTAATTTAGTTGCTATGGATCTAGCTCCTAGGTCCCAAGTGTTAATGTTATCCACCAAAAAACCTTCACAATATATTTTGGTGTCAACGTGAAATAAATACTATGGTAGTCCGGCCACTGATCAACCTACTACCTTGATAGCAAATCCATCTAATGAATCAGTACCACCTACTATTATTCCTGAATTGACAATTAAGCCACCGAAGGGAGTAATTCATAAATTGACATATAATACTCGAGCAAGAGCTGCACAAAATTATAATATAGTTGAATATTTGGGTCAATCCCCTTCAGCTATGTCTGCTCTTGAGGTATTACAAAATTGTCCCTCCCAGAAGTAGGCTTTATTGTCGACAATTGGTGGAATTGATCCGACTGATTCTAATCTTGTCATCTTTAATCATACAGGCTATGTGTCATAGCTACTAGCAGAATTGGCATTCTCCATCCAAGTAAATGTTCTCAATCACCTTGTTCACCGCACTATTATTGATGAGGGAGCATCTACATGCACTATGTCTCTAAACTGTTGGAAGTCACTTGGATCGCCATGATTATCACAATCATCAATGACGTTGAAGGCTTTTGATGGAAGAACATATAAACCTTGTGGTATTATCAATAACCTACACGTTGAATTAGGGGGAAAATAGTGAATATTGATGTTGAGGTTGTTGATGGACCCCTTGACTATAATATTTTACTTGGAAGACCATGGGTATATGCAATGAATGCCATTTTTTCTACATATTTTATAAGGATTTCATTTCCACATAAAGGTACAATCACAGTCATTAATCAATTATCCTTCTTTGTCTCCACCTCGCAGGTAACTGGAAGCGTTCCGTTTGTTCACTTACCCCAACTAGAAATTCAGAACATTGTTGTAGGACTCTTAAAGGATTCCACTCTTATGGGAACCTTTGCATTACCGCCTCCTGTGAAGTCGGAAAAAATTGCAAGTATAGAGACCTGCTACATGATCTCTTCCACTCTATCTGGCTTAAGGGAGAGTATGGGTGATTCTGAAATTTCTACATTGGATGATGTTTTACCACCCGACCCTATTGAGCTGGCATAACAATCAATCTATTTGGCTTGGGCGGAAAATTCAAAATCAACGTCGTTAGGTGTTTGGGTTGGTCATTCCTTAGATTTTGGTACTCTATCTGATCCATTTTCCTCAAAATTTTTTATAAATGAAAATATTTTGGAAGCTATGATGTCAGAAGGGGAACCATGGGAAGATTATCATCATCATTCCCATCTTCCAAATTATGAAGAAAATAATCTCAGTGAACTATATCACCCATCCATCAAAACTTTCTTTTCGAATTATTTTCTAATTAATGAAATTGATTCTGAGCGAAACTTATCAAATATTGAAGAAACGATTTCCATCGATATTTCAACAAAACATGGCAATGTAGAAAATATTCATGTCGGTGTATCTTGTTCTCCATCAGAAATTGATTCATATCATTCTTTTTTTCGTGAATTTCATGACGTATTCGCTTGGCCTTACGAGGAAATGCCAGGCATATATACTATTATAGTTGAACACACTATTAATATGTATCCTGATGTCAAACCGGTGCATCAACAACTTCGTCCTGTTCATCCGAAGAAAGTCGATGCCATCAAAGCAGGAGTTGAAATTTTTTTGCGTGTTGGTTTCATTTACCCTGTTTCGCTAACTGAGTGGGTTTCCAATATCATTCCTATTATGAAAAAATAAGGAACCATTAGAGTGTGCATCGATTATCGAGATGTTAATCATGCTTTTACAAAAGACAACTATCCTACTCCCTTTATCGACCAGATTATTAAAGATTGTGCTGGATGCGAAATATTCTCGTTCATGGATGGATTTTCCAGCTACAATCAAATCAATATCCGCCTAGATGACCAACATAAGACAACATTCATCTGTCCCTGGGGCACATTCGCTTATAGGAAACTTCCGTTTGGTTTAAAGAACGTTGGGGAAACTTTTCAGAGAGCAATGGATTATGCTTTCAACGACATCAAGCACATTGCTCAACCATATCTAGATGATTTACCAGCGCATTCACGAAATCGTACTGATCACCCGATGCATTTGAGAGCCATTTTATTATGTTGTGGACACTAAAATATACACCTCAATCCACATAAATGTGTGTTTTGTGTTGGTTCTGGTTGATTTCTCAGATTTGTAGTCTCAAAAGAAATAATTCGAATAGACCCACTTAAGTTTCAGGCCATTCTTGATTTTCTTGCATCGCCAAACTTACTTCAGATACAGAAACTTCAAGGAAAGGCTAAATTCCTTAGAAGGTTCATTCCAAACTATGCTGAAATGGCTAGAGGATTTACTCGATTATTGAAAAAGGGGGTTCCCTTCCATTGGGACAAAGTTGCACAAGATTCTTTTGATGTTGTTAAGAACACTCTTGTTCGAGCGTCATTAATGTATCCTCGAAATTATCAAAATGATTATTTCATATATATCGTCATGGTTGAAATGACCATCGCTATGGTTTTGGTCCAAGTAGAAGATGGAATTGAACATCCGATCTATTATTTGAGTCGTAATCTCAATGATACGAAAGTTAAGTACTCGTACATGGAAAAGCTTGTCTTGGCAGTTGTTCAAGCTGTCCAAATATTTCGCCATTATATCTTGGTTCGAAAAACAAAAATATTTTCATATTGCAACCCCATGAGTTACATATTGTCACGTCAATTGCTGGGGGGGAAATATTCAAAATGGATTGTCATTTTGTAGGATTTTTATTTTGAATTCATGAAATCAAGTCAAAGAATTCTTTAGTTTTGGCTGAGCTTATCTATGACCTTCCCTCTGATAGTACTCCTACTACGTCAGATCCATCTATTCCAGACGAGTCTATGTTTTTGATCATATCATTTGATCCTTGGTATGGGGATTTCATAATTTATCTCCAAACCCAAATTTTTTGACCTAACACCTCTTTCTTTGAACAACAATGTATTACATATTAAGCCAAATATTATCTGATCGTCGGTGATACACTTTATCATCGTGGTCTCGATACCATTTTAAGGAGGTGCCTCACACATGAGGAGACCAAAAAAATGTTAAATTATTGTGATTCTGGGGCTTGTGGTGGACACTTATCTGGATATGCTACCACGCAGAAGATACACCGCACCGGTTACTTTTGGCCTACTATTTTTCTAGATTGAATCCTTGCAGTCAGAAGTTTTCATGTATGCCAAATTTTTTATCGTAAAATCTGGAAATCGCCGGCGCCAATGCATCCTATTGTCTCTGCTGGACCATTTACAAAATGGGGTATTGATTTCATGACCTGTAACACTCCTTCGTCTGGGGGGCATGGTTATATTATTGTCACAGTCAACTATTTTACCAAATGGGCCAAAGCGATGCCTACATTTAATAACACAAGACAAAGAGTTGCATTGTTTTTCTTCAACCATGTTATTGCACGGTTTGGGGTCCCACAGGCTATATATATGGATCATGGGAAGCATTTTCGCAACCATATGATGTCTAAATTGACAGCCAAGTTAGGATAGTCGCATGATAATTATACTCCTTATTATCCACAATCAAATGGAAAAGTTGAGGCTATTAACAAATTTCTTAAACGAATGCTTCAACGAATGATAGGAGTCTGTAAAAGGAACTGACATTTGATTCTGTACTCCACCTTGTGGGCGTATCGAACCTCAGTGAAAAATTCAACCGGATTTACTCCTTTTCAATTGGTGTATGGTCTGGAAGCTACCTTACCAATCCAATGTGAAATATCATCGTTAAAACTCGTGATAGAATTGTTACCTGATGTTGAGGTCCTATGATTTGGCAGATTGGCATACCAAATGACAAGGCAACATCAGAACCACTTTGGAATCCTAGGATCTAGCCCTCCTGGATTCAAATAGGGATATCCCTATATGTGTTTAGAATGATATGCTTTTAAGGCTTATGATATGATATTAGGCTAGTTATGAAGTTCAAGCGATTTGTTTGTTTGTTGGTTGGGAATCATTAACTGGGAAGGGCATGTGAAGTGAAGGAGGGAAAAAGTAGAAGGATGTTTTAGCATGGGAAGATAGGTTAAGAAAAAGTGTTAATCCATTGGGCTATGGAGTCATAAAAGGGTTTACTTGCAATGTTGTTAAAATCAAACAAGTCTTCTAGTGGTGCTAGTCCTTTGGGTAAGCCTTTGTATTTAGACTATAGTACCTCTATGTCTTCTCTTTCTGAGTTTATGTACTCCTCTGTTTGATTTTCAAACTCTCTGGTTAGCAAATTAATTTATGTAATGGGAGGAGGTTCTTTTTCAATAGGTTTTTCCTCATTAAGACAGTCTTTATCATACTTTGAGTCTGAATTTGGAAATTCAAACTCGTTTCTAAACTACAGGAAGTCCTCTATCTGTTTATCTCCCTAAAAGACCTGCCAATAATTTTCATTGACTGGGATAGCTGGTCTATATTTCACTTGGACTATGAACTGTTTATTGTCATAGGTTCTTTGACATGAACTGGCAGCACAAGCTAAACCATTGGAAAGAATGTTTTGGTTTCTAGGGACAAAGACAAGTTTATATTCCTTAAAATTTTTCAAAAGGTCCATGGCATCATTTCTATAGGCTCTTAGTCTTGGATGTTTGGTAGTGTAGTCTCCATTTATTTGCCTATGATCAGTTCAGAATCTCCATGAACAACTACCCTCCTGGCTCCTAATTTATTCACTAACTGTAGTCCTAAGAGGACTGCTTCATACTCTGCTATGTTATTTGTGCATTGGAAGTTTAAGTTGTATGAATCGATTTCAACGTAATTGTTCTCTATGTTGTGAAGCCACACACCTGCTCCTGCACCAGTTCTATTACAAGACCCATCAAAAATCATACTCCAAAGAGGGCTAGTTTCGGACTTGTTGTTGTTTTCATTCTTGTCCCCTTTGTCCTGTGTGTTATGACTGTCATTATGAATTTTTATGGGTTCTGCAGCATGTTTATGTTGGTCTTATTCCTTAAATTTTTCATGGAGTTGAGGCCTTTCTTCCTGACTCTCATGACTTGCACTAAGCTGGTGGAAAGTGGGTTGTTCATACTCTCCTCTTTATTTGCTGTAATTTTCTGACTTGGAAAACTGTTTGAGAGCCTCTCCCTCCCTATCCTCTCCTCCTGTTTTTTCTATTACATTGGGTGACTACTCACTTTCCAACTCTAGTTCATCAAAGATTACATCATTGTAAAGAATGAATGAGTCTAGGTCTGTATGGAAAGAATAAAGAGGGTAATTTTCTGATTTTTCTTGACTTCTCACCATAAATTTCATGTGTGATTCCCTATAAAGTCTTCTAAGTTGACTGAAGACAGGGATGGTGGCATATGTCGTGTCCATTTGCATGGTACCTTGAAGCTTAACACCCCACGATCTTGAAAGAAGCATGTTGTATTTGGGGGGCACATCAACCACTACCACATCCATCACTATGCATTTGGTTGGGATTTGGGTTAAGTTTACACAAATATCTTTGATCAGGCCTAAGCATTTTACTCTATTGGAGTCAAAAGAATACAAATATTTATATGGCCTGGTTATCTCAAGGTCTAATATTTCCCCGATTATTTTTTGCATGAGGTTATGTGAAGCCCCTGAATCATGCATAAAATTGTGTAAAATCTTATCATGGATATTCAAACTAACATAGAAAGGAGGGACTAGTCCTTCTTGGAACTTTCTTTCGATTTTAGGACCAAATAAAAGGGCTGGTTGATCATCATTCAGGTTCACAAAGTCACTATTTTCTTCTATGTTCAAAGCTTTTAACACCTGACATTTATATACATCTTGAGTGACTAACTCAATGAGGGGGATAGAGATCTTGATTTTAGAAATTTCACTATCCAAATTGAATGGGAACTAATTCTTTGAAAGGCTCAAATCTATCTTGTTAGTCACTAACTTATCAGCAAAATTAGCTTGCTAGTTTTTACTATGTACATCAGTTAAAACTGTTTTTACAGGGATACTAGCTAAAATGCTAGTGTTGTTAGGGTCCACACTCGGTTTATCAGTGGTTTGAGTGTTTTTCCGCTTGTTTTTACCAGAACTTTCGACTGTTGTTTTGTTGTTTTCAGCAGCCCTTCTAACCACCCTTTCAGATCTATTTTTAATATCATTTTCAGAGGTATTTGTTTGGGGAGTTTCTTGGTTATTTTTTCTCCTGAGGTCATATTTTCTATGGACCTCCATGATGGAATTCTCAAAGCCTTTCCTATAGTCTTGAGATTCTAAGCCTTCATTATCATCATATGTATATTTGGCCTGATCATCATTTGTAAAGAAGGCAGGGTCCTCATTACTTACTCCCAGCATGTTTATATCAGTTCCCTCTAGCTCTTCTATCATTCCCTCATCTTCATCAACATAATTTTCTTGAAATGGAGGTCTGATTTGTTGATCAGTATCTCTTTGTATAATCTGAGGGGGGTTTCTCCTAAATTTCTGGTTTTGAGGTTGATTCCTATTCTGAGCATTTGTTTGGATGACCATCCTCTCCATCATTATTTTTAAATTCTCCATGTCCTTGGCTAGATGGTATAACTTTGAGTTAGATACAGAAGGTGCGGTTTCATCTCTATATGTTACTCTTTTCTTCGTTCTCAACCTAGCTCTCTTCTTAATCATATTTTCTTCCACACTAAGAGCTCCCTTCTGCATGTCTTCTAAAGTTAAGGGATCCCTTTCTCTTAGATGATAGGCCATTTTAGGATCAAATTATTCAGGGAATTTGGCCAAAGATGAGCCTTGTGGAGGTTTCAAATCTGGGGGTAGTGCGTTATAAAAACTATTAAATCTAGTGCAATAATTTAGAACACTTTCCCCAGTGCTTCTCTCGAGGTTGTTGTAATCTGAAAGTATTTGGAGAGGGTTCTTCCTAATTTCCCATTTGTTCAGAAATAGTTGATGAAAGGCAGGAAGATCGTTGATGCTCTGTGGGGTTAAGCTTCTGAACCATTTTGTTACTTCTCCCCCTAAACTCTGAGCAAAGAATCTGAGTTTAACAGTCTCATCACCTATTTCATTCCTATCAAAGTAATCATTCATTTTTTCCACATGTTGTGAAGAAGTAGTGTAATTGTTGGCATCATATAAAGGAATAGTGGTCGAATAACCTTGTGGTAAGGTAGCTAAAGGTAGAGGAAGGACAAGAGGAGCATACCATGTAACCATGATAGGATTTTGTGGGAGGAATGGAGTGGTTCGAATAGTGGGTATATGTATGACAGAAGTTCTTGTACCAGCAAGAGACTATTGAGCAGATTTTGGGTGAGAGAAACTGAATTTATGAATGAAATGAAGATCGCGAGGTGTGGATGGAGGGGTTTCTCTACTGCTAATATGTTGGCCGCTATGTTGTGGTGAACTAGGAGGCTCAAAATATGTCTTATCTATACCACTAAGTGACTTGGTTCTTGGTAAACTTCTTGAAAAGGGTAACTCGAGTTGGGTATCTGATAGAGATGTAAGGACTTCAGGGATAGAATTAGCTCTATGAAATGGTCTGACAATAGTTGGATCCCTAGATATAGGAGACTTCGTAATAATGATTTCTGGTTTATCAACTATTTCAGGAGGATTTGGGTCAGGATAGGCTCTGATATGAATTCTTTTTTAAGCCAGTATGTTAATATTTAGACCCAAAGAAAAGAAATTTAGCTAGATATGACAATATATAGAGGAAAACTAGTCTTTATAAAATAAAACTTAATCCTTAAAGTTTCCTAATCATGGGTGTGTACGATGTTTTAATGGTAGTGTGGGTTGTCCCACTGGAGTCTTTGTGAAACCAGGAGTAATTAGCAAGCCTACTGATCACTAGTGGAGTATTTTGGTCTTTTAGGAGTTTTGGAGTCACCAGGTGGATGGTCTCAAATGTTTTAAGATGAGTTGTTGTCCACCATCAGTAATTAACTACCAATCTAAGGCTTTTTTGGGTCTTCTGAGCTCTTAAGGATGTCTGAGATGAAATTTACTCGGAAGTCCCCAGCGGAGTCACCATTATGTTGAGGTCCTGTGATTTGGTAGATCGGCATACCAAATGACAAGGCAACATCAGAACCACTTTGGAATCCTAGGTGTTAGGTCTCTGTAATTTATTAGCAAGATTGGGAGAGTCCAATCACAGAGTTAACATCATTTCAACCAACTTTGGGATTCTAGGATCTAGCCCTCCTGAATCCGGAGAGGGATCTCTCCAATATGTACAAAGATGGATATTGCATCTTTGTGAAAAACAGAATTGACAGTATTAAATGGTTTTAACTGAAAATTAAGGATTTCTTGTTTTTTTGGATGAAGTTGACTGTGAAATGTTACTTGAGAGAGAAAGTCCTAAGTATAAGGTTTAAAAGTGAAGTTGCAAACAAATATAAAACAGTTTTGATATAGATAGATATAACGTTGGTTTAGTCCATTGGGCTATGAGTCATATCTGGGCTTTAATTGAACGACGACATCGAAACAGTCCAAGGAAAGTCATACATACAAGTTGTTCGAGGGTTTTAAATGATGGAATGGAACAATAAAGTGTTAGAGGGATGGAAACTGATAATAATTTCTCAGAGGATTTATAGTCAGTCCAAACAAGAAAAGCCTCTTAAGTAACTGTTTAAAACCAACCAAGGACAGGGCTAACCATAGAGTTCTTGGGAAAGTTCGTATTAAAGCAGCTTAATTGACAAACAATCCATTGATCCACATAATCACATTCAGAAAGTATGAAAACATATAAGAGAAACGAAGTGTAACTTAAGATCAGATAAAGTACTTTTAAACCTAGTCTTCTTTCGGTCAACACCAAGGGAAACTTTCAGAATCTACCTTTGGAGAAAAAGATATAGGAATCAGGGCAAACCATATCTTCTCTAGTCTAACTTTAATAGTAAATAATGGAAATAACATTCGAGAACAATGTTTGAGCAAACAGAAGGACGAGGGAACGCCAACATTCCTAATTGTTTAAACTGTATTGAATCATTCTTAAATAAACAAATCTGAAGAAAACATTAAGATAAATATTTCTCAGCCAGAGAAGGTTACTGATATACAGTAGGTCCTAACCCTGTTTATACTATTCTTTATAGAGGAATATGAACAATGTGGCGTAAATAGAAGGAAAACAATTAACAAAGAAAGAGGCACTTCACCAGTAATATAGACCAGGATCCCAAGAAACAGCTTGTTATTGATGTCAAACCAGTTACAGTCTTCAAATCCAATGTTTTAGTTCAGCAATCATATTCACTAATCAGCCTAACTACTCTATCACAAACAAAGCTTGAAGGGCCAGTGAAAACTATGTACAAATATAAGTCTCCAGCTCAAGTGTATTTCAAAGTTCTGCAACCAACAATTTCTCATCTTCTTCTGAGGTATTTATAGAAGAATGAGGAGGTGATCTGAGAAAAGATCTCTCAGGATAATTAATACAGGTTCAAGACTTCTCGGCCTTTTGGGGGGCTCGAGGGAGAAATTTACAGGTGGATCGCTGCATTAACTGTTTTACAATAAATATCAAAGCTCGGTGGGAGTTTTATTTTGACTTTGAGGCTGTGTGTGCTGTGTGGAGTAACCCCGTATATATTTTCTGCATTGACTACCTTGCAGAAGTAACTCCCTGGCTGCTCTGAGGCGAAATCTGATCTTCTTCAATAACTTCGGCCTCTGTTTGAAAGGTTTGAGGCAACAGGTGGCTTTTATGGTAGCTGAGGAATTTATTCGCCTCATTTGAAGCAGTGGAAGCCTTTTCTACCTGACAGATCCTTTTAATTTTCTATTAATTCTGTGTTAATTTGGGGGATTAGGCTTTTGATGTTCAATCTTAGCCGTGATCCCCAAATTTGTCTTCAATCTTCAATCTCCTGTGTGCTGTCTTCAAAAATCGATACTCTTTAACTGCTCTGAATGAAATAGTGTCTTGTTAATGTGTAGAGCCACGCTGGGTTTTACGGCATCAATACTCATAGAGTACTGATGAAACATGGAATGGAGCCCCGTGGATGGCTTCTCTTTACTGAAACGAGGGCATGAGAATCGTCATTCCCAGCCCTCGGCATTTCTTCGTGATACAATGGAAAACCATTTAAAACACCTGCATCAAACACAAAACAATTAAGAAATCCTGCGAAAATAGGTTAAACTGCTTCAAATGGCAGGGAAAGAGCGTAGCCGTTGGATAAAAATATCTAACGGTGGAGATCGGCGCAAAACAGGAAAATGAGAGCGGGGAGAAGAAATAAGGCAGGGTGGTTTTGGACCGTTCGATCCGGACACGTGGACGGTCCAGATCTAATCGGAGGATTGTAATCGAAGGGGAGAAACAAAAGGAGCGATTGGAAAATGCCGATGCGATTGCGCGATCGAGGGACTAGTTCGATCAAGCGATGATCGTTGGATCAGAAAGGGGATGGACGGCCAGGATCAAATCGAAATATTTCAATCGGGGTGGCGCTACCGGGCTTTGTGATTGCGATCGGAAATGGGTTTGCGATTAAGTGATAACCGTTGATCTCGGGTTCAGATCAACAGCGGGGATGTAATCGGAGGGGAAGTGCGATCGGGGGATCGGGAGAGGACTTGCGATCAGAAGTTGTGGTTAGACACTTGCGATTGAGCGTTGACCATTAGATCTGAGGGTCAGATCAATGGCGGGGAGCGAATCGGAGGAATCGCAATCGGAGGTCGCAGACATGGGCATGCGATTGCGCAATCGGGGAAAGTTGCCATGCGATTTGAAACTTGCGATGCGATTTTGTGCGGACCGTTGGATCGAAGGACTAGATCAATGGTCATGATTGGTTCGACTTACGCACCGGCAGCAAAACCTTTAAACATATGAAAACCAAAGTTTTTGCAATAAAAACAAGTTATAATGGATCGGGCGGAAAATATATAAGTAAAGGGAAAAGGCGCCCGATTGCGGGGCCGTGGGATATATGACCTGTAATATGCCCGGGGCCTGATCCTTTAAAGTCCAATCACAATCGGAACCGTGGGCCTGGTCTTTCCGATCTACCCATTGTGAATTCTCCGATTGCGATTGCGCGATCGGTCTTTTTGATCAACCCATTTTATATTTATCACGTGACTTTACATTTTAACTTAATAACTTTCGGAAAGTGGGTTTTTGGGTTTACAAAGGAAAATATTGATCGGAGAGGGGCCCTTCAATGGTTCAGCGCTCGATTGCGGGCTCTATGGTTACATGAGAAATAATATGATCGGGGGTTTTATATGCAAAGGCTAATCGCAATCGGAGTTTTGAAATGGTTCAAAGACATGCACCCTTGGATATTTGCGATGCGATTAGCGCCGACAAGCTTTGGAATTTGGTTTTGATGCATGGGCATGTGGGGGGAAGTGGTTTAGGACTTAGCCCAAGGGGCTTAGGTCCATAGCAATAAAAATTTGTTTTTTTTTATGAAAAATTTCAAGGTTTTAAATGGATTTGGGGGTTTCGGCACAGCTCAAAAAGAAGTTTTAAACCATGTCAGGAGGATTTTCACGAATGGAGGGAGAAACTTATGAAAAGTAGGAAAATAATATGGAGAAAAGGGGGAGTAAATGAAGGTTAGTTATGAGTGGGAGAAAGGGGAAAAATGATGGTTTCTTCAGTAGTTTTTTACAGGAAATCAGCAGAATTAATAGGAACAGTAATGAGGATTTTGGACAGAGGCATGAGGCCTACAAGGAGTCTTCAAGAGCCAACAAATTTTTAGTGATAAAATTTGTTACTTGGAGGCTCCAAAATTCTTAGCCACCTTTTGGTATAAAAAAATATTATAGGTGGCTAACAGTGGCTCCACTTGGGGATGGTGCCTTCTTGAAGGCATCAAGAACTTCAGACTTGCATCTTCTGGGAGGTTGATTAGTTGCCTCATCCATCGAGCTACCTTCCTGTGATTTGAATGATCTTCTCTAAAAAAATATTTGGCAGCCATGAAAACGAGGGACCTTCATCAACAAGATTTCTACCTACCCAATCCTACAGATCTAACATTTTTTCTTCTTAGAGTGCACTTGGATTGGCAAACTCTCTTACAACTTTTTATTCTTTTGAAAGCATAAAAACTAATCTAATTCTACTCCTTATTTCTCCCTGATCTTAGATTAAAAAGTTGAGCTTAGATATTTCTCTACCTAATCTACTTTCTGTTGGGATTTAGCTGTCCAACAGACTTTCTTTCTCTAAATTCTATAACAGAAATTCAAAAAAAGTCAGGTCAAGATTAAGCTTTTTGACTTGCCGTGATCTATGGCATAAAAACAAGTTGCACATAGACATTATTTTTGCAGGAAATTAAAATAAAAAAATGGAAGGCTTAAGATATGAAAGTTGAGCACTTCCTTCATTTTTTCATAGCTCTGTTTTTGCTTTTTCTTTGAGCTGTATTTGCTTTCTTCTGGTTCAGATTTTGAGCAAATTAGAACCATTCTTTCTCTTTTGTGACTCAAAAAATAAAACAGTTTTGAGTCATTCTTCTTTGGAAACTTTGGTTCAGATTTTGAGTTTGTTTGAACCTTCATTTCTACCCTAATTTATCTACTGATAAGCCAAGATTGAACAGTTTGGCAAATCAATTTCACTACCCTATCAGCAGAAAATTGAAAGCTAATTATTCAAGTTTAAACCGTTTGACTAACCAGAAGTGTGTTTTCAGGAGTGGCATTTGAGCTTGCACACTTTCAGATTTATTTCTCTTTTTGGCATGGGGCTGTGCCTTTCTTGTTTTTCATTTCTGCCCTCTTTTCTTTCTTTCTTTGTTTTTGTATTTTTTTATTTTTCATAAATTTGAATGCAATGGTGGATGAAATATTCACAATGGAAAAAGAAAAATAAAAGGCTTCAGAACACAAAATGGATTAAGAGAAGTAATGCTTAAGCATCCTGCCATTGACAGGACCCCCAAACAATTCTGTTCCATTCAGCTCTTGTAAGAAGAATGCATTATTCCTAGCAACAGAATGAATAGATTAAGGGCCAAGCCATAGATTATCAAATTTACCATGTTTTCCCTTGTCTTCCCTCTTTGAGTCCCACTTTAAAACTTTGTCCCCAATCTTGAAATTGTCGGCCTTTGTTCTTCTATCAAAAAGCTTCTTAATGCTGTCTTGTTTCTGCAATGCTTTGTTATACACTTCCTCCCTGGTCTGCTGAAGATGAATGGTCTGATTTATTCTCCTGTTCATGTCATTTTCTTCAGTCTGCAGTTCTTGGATCAACTTCATAACTGGTACACCCAGGCTGTTAGGAAAAATTGCATCTGTACCATACACAAGCTGGAAGGGTGACATACCAATGGATTTCTTCAATGTTAATCTGTCAGCCCAAAGTGCATGGATCAGTTTTGTGTGCCAAGACTTCTTGTTGTCCTCCAACAGTTTCTTTATTATATTCACTAAGCTTTTGTTGGAAGATTCTGCAAGTCCATTACCTTGAGGGTAATAGGCTGTGGAATGCCCTAGTGTTATCTGGTATTTATGACAGAAGTCAACCATTTTCTTTGATCCAAATGCTGCTGCATTATCAGTGATAATTTTGGAAGGACAGCCAAATCTGAAGAGAATATTAGTATCCACAAATTTTATGATAACTGAATCATTGGCCTGCCTACAAGGAATGGCTTCTATCCACTTAGTGAAATAGTCTGTGGCAGTAAGGATCCATCTATGCTGGGCAGAAGATGAGGGATGGATTTCTCCTATGAAGTCAAGTCCCCACTATTGAAATGGAGCTTCAACAGTGATTGGATGCAATGGAAGGGGAAGCAATTTTCTTTTGCCTTCGAATAGTTGGCATTTATGGCAAGTAGTGGTCATCTTGTGCACATCAGGAAAAAGAGTAGGCCAATAGAAACCATCCCTCAGAATTTTGTTGGCTGTTGACTTCTAATATAAATGGCCTCCACACTCTCCTTCATGGAATTCCTGCTTAATCTTTTCTGCATCAAACTCAGGCAAACATTTAAGCAATACACCACTTGCATTTTTCCAATAAATACATTTATCAATAATGCAATAGTTTACAACTTTTAACTTTAGGAATCTTGCCTTTCTTTTTGATAAAACAGGAGGTGTATTTAGATTAAGCAAAACATAAATGATATCAGCATACCAAGGAGAATTCATAACATGGTTTTCAAAAATAGGAGTTGAGAATTCTTCTTGGTTATCCAAAGCATTAATCACGTTAATATCAAGAACTTTACAATTTGATTCAGCCATTAATTTAGCTAGACCTTGGCCTTTGATGAGCTTAGTGGGTTTTATCTCTAAATCATATTCAAGAATAATAGAAATCCACTTACCTCTCTTACCATCTGGGTCCTGTGTTAGAACGTCTTTAACAACTGAATTAGGGACAAAGGCAATGATGTGTGAGTGAAGGATGTATACTCTGAAGTCTTTCAATGCCTTAACCAAAGCAAAAGCTTGCTTTTCCATAATGTTATACTTCAAAGGGACATCCCTCAGTGCCTTGCTAAAGAATGCAATAGGCCACTCTTGTCCTTGTGGATTTTTCTGTAAAAGGACAGCATCAATAGTATGTTCTGATGCAAATGAGAAGATATAAAAATCTTTTGAAAAATCAGGGCTTATGAGAACCGGTGTTTTGGTTAATGCTTGTTTCACCAGCTCAAAAGATGTATTTGCTTCCAAGGTCCATTTTATCCCTTGCTCCTTCTTCAACATGTTTTTGATATTTCTAAGGAGCTTTGCCAATTTAGGGATGAACCTTCTCAAAAAGTTAATCTTTCCAATGAAAGACTGCAACTCCTTGATATTTCAAGGATAAGAAATTTTCAATATAGCCTCAATCCTCTTTGGATCTATCTTTATACCCTCCTCTGAAATAATGTGTCCAAGAAGCTTACCTTCTTGGAGACCAAATAGTGTCTTCTTAGGGTTTAAAGATATTCCAAACCTTTTGCACTTCTCGAAAAATTTTCTTAAATGTTCTAAATGTTCTTCATCTATTTTTTAAAACACAGTGACATCATCTAGATAGATAATGATGAAGAAGCCCAATTCTTTCGAGAATGCTATGTCCATGGCTCTCTGAAAGGTTGCTCCAGCGTTCATTAGACCAAAAGGCATCTTCAAATACATGAAAGTGCCCCATGGAGTAGTGAAAGCTGTCTTTAATTGATCAGCAGGGTGAACTAAAATCTAATTATACCCTGAATAGCCATCAAGCAACGAAATCCTTTTAGACCCTACCACTCTTTGTAAAATGTGATCCATTTTTGGTAAAGGGTAGTTGTCTTTTAACGAAGCTTTGTTTAAGTCTCTAAAGTCTATACAAAGCCTGATTTCTCTAGTCTTCTTCCTAACGGACACCAGATTAGATACCCACTCAGAATATATAATAGGGACAATAATGCTAGCCTCATACATTTTTATGATCTCCTTCTGAACCAATGGCAACTGGACGGGGTTTATTCTGCGCAGTTTCTGTTTAAATGGTTTTTGGTTTTCTTTAAGAGGGATTTTGTGCTGTATTATTTCAGTGTCATAGGATTTAAGATCTTCGTAACTCCATGCAAAAACATCAGAAAACTCTTTGAACAAATCTACGTATTTGAGTTTAATGTGAGCTGGCAAAGTTTTGGACAATTTGATCATTTTTGGTTTCTCCTTACTGCCAATATTGCATTCTTCCACTTCAGTCTCTACGGGCTCCAGTTTTGGCTTATTTTCCACATCGTTAAAATATAACAACTCCTCTAAAGGTGTTAGACCACTCAGCAAACTTTCATCTTCAGAATGCAGAGTTTGTAATTATTCCGTTTCTAACTCTGTACTCAATTCTGTTTTGTTCCTAAGTTTGCTGGACAATAGGTTAATATTGGCAGGTTGAGGAGACGATTCTTCTTCACCAAGAAATTTTTCTTCACTGCAGTCTGTATCATAATCTGAATCTGAACTGTGCGGTTCAAACTCATTTCTGAATTGCATGAAGTCTTCTATTTGTTTGTCATTGTCAAACACTTGCCAATATTTTTTGTTATCAGGCACTGCTGGTCTAAATTTTATCGGAGTTGTGTTGTTTCCAGTCTCATATGGCGTTAGACATGTCCTGGCCGCAAAAGCTAAATTGTGGGCTGCAATCTTCTTTTTCCTTGGGATGAAACTCAGGTTTGACTCCTCAAATGTTGTCAAAAGATCCATGACATCATTCCGATAGGCTCTAAGTCTGGGATGATTCGCATTATACTCCCCATTGACTTGCCTAATGATTAACTTAGAATCCTCGTACACTTTAATTCTTCTGGCTCCTAATTTCTTCAAGAGATGCAAGCCTAAGAGAAGGGATTCATATTCTGCTATGTTGTTGGAACACTGAAAGTTTAATTTGCATGAGATGCATTCTGTGTGGTTTTTTTTAGTGTTAGTGATCCAAACACCTGCACCGGCATTATTTCTAGTGCATGACCCATCAAAATACATACTCCATAAAGGATTGTCTTCGGTTTCATCTGTTTGGCGATTATCCTTTTTAACTACAGTGCCTTCTGACTGTTCATGATTAGCAGCACCCAATTGAATTTGTTTTGACTCCTCAAATTTTTCAATAGATTGAGGGATGATGCCAGAAATTTTAGGGGTATTTTCTGGGTTGTTAAGTTCTAAAAACAATGGACTCATGACCGGTAAATCAAGACCTATGCTTTGTTTACTAATGTTTTCACATGTAGCAAACTGTTTGGACACTTCTGCGTTATTATACTCGTCTTTCCTGTCGGCCTTTAATTCTGTTAAAGTGACTTGCTCACTAAGAGTTTCATTGTTAAACATGATAAAAGAATCAAGGCCTGTATTGACAGAATATATAGGAGAGTTTCGTGGTCTGTCTTGACTTGTAACCGTGTATTGCATATGAGACTCCCTGTAAAGTATTCTGGTCTGATTGAAAACCGGGATGGTCGCATATGTCATGTCCATCTGCATAGTCCCCTGTAACTTAGCTCCCTAGGATCTCGATAATAGCATTCTATACTTTGGGGGGACATCAGCCACAACAATGTCCATGAGTAAGCATTTGGCTAGAATCTGGGCTAGGTTAACGCAGAGGTCTTTGATCAATCCTAGACATTTTACTCTACTTGAGTCAAAGGAGTATAGGTCTTTGTAGGGTCTGGTAATTTCTAAACCAAGGTTCTCCATCACAGCTTTAGGCATTAAATTATGAGAAGCCCCAGAATCATGCATAGCGTTGTGTAGAATCTTGTCATGAATGTTCAAACTTACATAAAAGGGAGGAACTGGTCCTTCATGAAACTTCCCTTCAATCTTAGGGCCAAAAATCAACTCTGGTTGGTCGTCACTAAGATTAACTGTATCTCCATTTTCCTCTATATTTAAAGCCTTCAAAATTTGGTTCCTATATACATGTTGGGCAGCTAACTCAATTAATGGAACAGAGATTTTGATCTTTAAGATTTCCTGTTCCAGGCTGAAAGGAGTTTGATTCTTTGAAGCACTTGTTTCAACCTTATTAGCTGTCACTCTATCAAAAATTACAGCTTGGTGATTTGTTTTATTTGACACAACTATTGTAGAAGGAGTACTAGCTGAAGTGTTAGTACTGTTGATGTCTGCACTCTGTTTTTCAGAATTTTGAGTGTTTTTCTCTTTATCCTTACCAGAATTATCAGCCATTTTTTTGTCTTTTTGTTTGACTATTTTGGGCTTGGCTGCAGTGCTGCTTTGAGAGGATTTTTCAGAGGTTTTGGTGTTGGGGGCATGTTGACTGGTCTTGCTTCTAAGGTCATATTCTCTTTGAGGTTCTATGACGACATTTTCCATGTCTTGATAATCATTTTCATTACCATCTCTTTTGTCATCATAAGGAGTGTAAAGACCTTGTTTTCTATCATAATGAACTTCCAAGTCATCATCCTCTTCCCCAAACATGTTGATATCCTCTTCCTCTGTTATGTCTTCTGTTTCTTCAACCTCACTTACATAGTTTTGATGGAAGGGAGGGGTGATCTGCTGATCATCTTCCCTGGGTCTGTTTGGAGGTTGGTTCCTTCTAACATTCTGATTCTGGTTCTGGTTTCTATTTTGAGGAGAAGTTTGATTTTGATTTGCTTGTGCTCTCTTAATTATGCTCATCTCTTTCATCATTTCTTCCATCATTCTCTCCATTTTTGAGTTGGAAGTAGAAGGTGTGGATTCCTCTCTAAAATATACTCTCTTTTCAGATTTCATTCTTGCTCTCTTCTCCATTAGGTTGACTTCCACAGAAAGAGCACCCCTTTGCATATCTTCGAGAGTCGCAAAATCTCTTTCTCTTAAAGAATAGGTCATGTCAGTGTCAAACCCTTCAGGAAATTTGTTTAAAGAAGAGCCTTGTGGAGGTTTTAGTTCCGGGGAGAGTGCATTATATACACTGTTAAATCTGGTACAATAAGCTTGTACACTTTCCCTTGGATTCCTACGAAGGTTGTTGTAATCAGCAAGAACTTGGAGAGGATTATTCTTCACTTCCCATTTGTTCAGGAAAGTTTGATGAAAGGCCTGAAGATCATTAATAGTACGGGGGGCCAAACCTTTAAACCATTTTCTCACTTCTCCCCCTAAGCTCTGAGAAAATAATCTAAGTTTGACAGAATCATCATCAATTTCATTTCGGTCAAAATAGTCATTCATCTTATCCACATGATGTGATGCAGTCGTAGCATTGTTACCATCATACAATGGAATTTTGGACTGGTACTCCTGTGGGAGATTGATTAATGGTGCGGGAAGAACTAGGGGAGCATACCATGCAACCATGGCAGGAGGTGGAGGTGGATTTACAGAAGGGAAAGTGGGCTGAGGTGTAGTGGTTTGAACAGTGGATGTAGGGTTAGTAGAAGTGGATGGACCAGGAGTAGACTGTTGAGATGATCTTGGATGAGATACACCTAAATTGTGAAGGAAATGTAAATCAGGAGGTGTTGTTTCTCTGCTACCAGGATTTTCACTTGTTTCAGGAGATGAAAGTGAAGATTCAGAGTCTAACTGGATTATATCATCAAATGACCTAGTCCTAAATGGATTCACTAAGTCAGCTTGTGATTGTTGCAGAGCTGAAATATTTTCAGGGATTGAATTAGCTCTCAAGGGTGATCTGAAAACAGTTAATAATTTAACCTTAGGAGACTTCCAAAGGATACTTTTTGGATTATCAACTATCTCAGGTGGGTTAGGGTCTGGATGGGCTCTAGTGTGAATCTTTTTAGAAGCCACTATGCTATGTTGTTTAGACCCAAATAAACAAGAAAATTTCAACCAGATATGACAATCTTGGAGAGGTTAACTAATATGTTTTCACAATTTTAATCCTACAGTCCTCTAACTGAATTTGAATGATACTATAATGATGAGGGTTCTTCCCAGTGGAGTCTTAAGGTCCATTTAAGGATTGTGGAGTCGCCAAGTGGAAATTTTTAGCTCCTTTCAGAGGTAAAAGGTCTTATGGTCCACCACCATGTTTATTTAATTCCAATCTGAAATATTTTTAGGTTTTTATAAGTCATTTTTTAGTTTTTTGGTTGTTTAAGAATATCCTAACTTTGTTTCAAAACTTAGCTAAGGTTGCGAGACAAAGGCAGTCTACTCTTATGGCTAAGCCAGCTGATTTTTCAAGGTTAGACAAAGTCTTAAGAGAAACCTAGGGTTTACCTAGTTTGTCACTGATTCAAACAAGTTTCATCATAATTACCTATCTTAGGCAGTGCTTGAAAATGCTGCTTTTTACTCTCAAAGTGTTCTTGAATAAAGGGTTTTCTGAGGCATTAAAAACACTCAGTCCTCAGTGGAGTCGCCAGAAATGTTAGGTTCTGGTGGCTCAAGCTAGTTAATAAAGCAAGCGCTCTATGAACCCAACCGCAAGCTTCTTTATGAATGAATTTGAATGTAAAAGACTCTGAGTTTTGAGTCCCCAGCGGAGTCGCCGGAAATGTTAGGTTCTGGTGGCTCAAGTTGGTTAATAAAGAAAGCGCTCTATGAACCCAACCGCAAGCTTCTTTATGAATGAATTTGAATGTAAAAGACTCTGAGTTTTGAGTCCCCAGCGGAGTCGCCAGAAATGTTAGGTCTCTGTAATTTATTAGCAAGATTGGGAGAGTCCAATCACAGAGTTAACATCATTTCAACCAACTTTGGGATTCTAGGATCTAGCCCTCCTGAATCCGGAGAGGGATCTCTCCAATATGTACAAAGATGGATATTGTCTTTGAAAAGCTTAGGGTAATGATATTAGGCTAGTTATGAAGGCCAAGGGTTTTGTTTTGTTTTGGATGGTTGAGCATGAAATGTTACTTGAGGGGAAAGTCCTAAGTGTAAAGGTTTCAAAAGTGAGAAGTTCTGAAAATCGCTGATTTGTGAATGAATGAATACCTGCTTATTTTGGTTTTAGTCCATTCGGCTATGGAGTCATATACGGGCTTTAATTGAGCAACAACATCAAAGTGATCAAAGGGGCAGAGTCATACATACCACAAGATTGTTGAAGTTTTAAATGATGGAATGGAACAATAAAGTGTTGGAGGGATGGAAACTGATAATAATTTCTCAGAGGATTTATAGTCAGTTCAAACAAGAAAAGCCTCTTAAGTAACTGTTTAAAACCAACCAAGGACAGGGCTAACCATAGACTTCTTGGGCAAGTTCTTATTAAAGCAGCTTAATTGAAAAAAAATCCAGTGATCCACATAATCACCTTCAGAAAGTATGAAAACATATAAGAGAAACAAAGTGTAACTTAAGATCAGATAAAGTACTTTTAAACCTAGTATGCTTTCAGTCAACACCAAGGGAAACTTTCATAATATGCCTTTGGAGAAAAGAATCTAAGAATCAGGGCAAACCATATCTTCTCTAGTCTAACTTTAATAGCAAATAATGGAAATAACATTCTAGAACAATGTTTGAGAAAACAGAAGGACGAGGGAACGCCAACATTCCTAACTGTTTAAACTGTATTGAATAATTCTTAAATAAACAAATCTGAAGAAAACCTCAAGATAAATATTTCTCAGCCAGAGAAGGTTACTGATATACAGTAGGTCCTAACCCTGTTTATATTGTTCTTTACATCAGAATATGAACAATATGGCATACGTAGAAGGAAAAACAATTAACAAAGAAAGAGGCACTTCACCAGTAATATAAACCAGGATCCCAAGAAACAGCTTGTTATTGATGCAACCAAAAATTTCTCATCTTCTTCTGAGGTATTTATAGAAGAATGAGGAGGTGATCTGAGAAAAGATCTCTCAGGATAATTAATACAGGTTCAAGAATTCTCGGCCTTTTGGGGGGTCGAGGGAGAAATTTACAGGTGGATCGCTGCATTAACTGTTTTACAATAAATATCAAAGCTCGGTGGGAGTTTTATTTTGACTTTGAGGCTCTGTGTGCTGTGTGGAGTAACCCCGTAGATATTTTCTGCATTGATTACCTTGCAGAAGTAACTCCCTGGCTGCTATGAGGCGAAATCTGATCTAACTTTATTTTCTGATTTGAAAGGTTTGAAATAGCAATTGGCTTTTATAGTAGTGAGGAATTTAATTAACTCATTTAGGCATTCAAACTTCTTTGATAGATCCTTTTGATTTTCTATTAATTCTGTTTTAATTTAGGGGATTAGGCTTTTGATGTTCAATCTTAGATGTAATCCCCAAATTTGTCTTGATCTTCAATCTTTTCAATCTCATGTCTTGTGTTGAAATCGATACTCTTTTACTTGCTGCAGACAAACAATGTCTTGTTAATGTGTAGATCCGCGCCGGGAGGCTACGGCATCAATACTCGCAGAGTACGATGAAACATGGAATGGAGCCCGTGGATGGCTTCTCTTCTTGGCTTGAGGACATGATGGTGTTGGTGGGCATTTCAACCCAAATGATCTGATAGGCCATTGCCTTTGCATCAAACACAAAACAATTAAGAAATCCTGCGGAAATAGGTTTAAACTGCTTCAGATGGCGGGGGAGGAGCATAGCCGTCAGATAAAAATATCCAACGGTGGAGATCGGCGCAGAACAGGCAAAGGAGAGCGGGGAGAAGAAATAAGGCGGGGTGGTTTTGGACCGTCCGATCTGGACACGTGGACGGTCCAGATCTAATCGGAGGATTGTAATCGGAGGAGAGAAACAAAAGGAGCGATTGGAAAATGCCGATGCGATTGCGCGATCGGGGGACTAGTGCGATCAAGCGATGACTGTTGGATCAGAAAGGGGATGGACGGTCGGGATCAAATCGAAAGATTTCAATCGGGGTGGCGCTACTGGGCTTTGCGATTGCGATCGGAAATGGGTTTGTGATTAAGTGATAACCGTTGATCTCGGGTTCAGATCAACGGCGGGGATGTAATCGGAGGGGCAGTGCGATCGGGGGATCGGGAGAGGACTTGCGATCGGAAGTTGCGGTTAGAAACTTGTGATTGAGCGCTAACCGTTAGATCTGAGGGTCAGATCAACGGCGGGGAGCGAATCGGAGGAATCGCAATCAGAGGTCGCAGACATGGGCGTCGATTGCGTCGAAGAAAGTTGTGATGCGATTTGACTTACGATGCGATTTTGTGACTGTGGATGAAAGGAATAGATCAATGGTTGGGATTGTCGACTTACGCCTTGCAGTAGGAAAAACCTTTAAACATATGAAAACAAAGGTTTTGCAAGCGAAACAAGTGTAATGAATCGAGTGACCATCGTAAGGAAAAGCAACGATTGCGGGGCCGTGGGATATATGAACTGTAATATGCCCGGGGCCTGATCCTTTAAAGGCCAATCGCAATCGGAACCGTGGGCCTGGTCTTTCCGATCTACCCATTGTGAATTCTCCGATTGCGATTGCGCGATCGGTCTTTTTGATCAACCCATTTTATATTTATCACATGACTTTACGTTTTAACTTAAAACTTTCGGAAAGTGGGTTTTTGGGTTTACAAAGGAAAATATTGATCGGAGAGGGGCCCTTCAATGGTTCAGCGCCCGATTGCGGGCTCTATGGTTATATGAGAAATAATATGATCGGGGGTTTTATATGCAAAGGCTAATCGCAATTGGAGTTTTGCAATGGTTCAAAGACATGCACCCTTGGATATTTGCGATGCGATTAGCGCCGACAAGCTTTGGCATTTGGTTTTGATGCATGGGCATGTGGGGGGAAGTGGTTTAGGACTTAGCCCAAGGGGCTTAGGTCCATAGAAATAAAACTTTGTTTTTTAATGAAAAATTTCAAGGTTTTAAATGGATTTGGGGGTTTCGGCATAACTCAAAAAGAAGTTTTAAACCATGTCAGGAGGATTTTCACGAATGGAGGGAGAAACTTATGAAAAGTAGGGAAATAATATGGAGAAAAGGGGGAGTAAATGAAGGTTAGTTATGAGTGGGAGAAAGGGGAAAAATGATGGTTTCTTCAGCCGTTTTTTACAGGAAATCAGCAGAATTAATAGGAACAGTAATGAGGATTTTGGACAGAGGCATGAGGCCTACAAGGAGTCTTCAAGAGCCAACAAACTTTTAGTGATAAAATTTGTTCCTTGGAGGCTCCAAAAGTCTTAGCCACCTTTTGGTATAACAAAATATTATAGGTGGCTAACACTAGGATCTAACCCTCCTGGATTCAGAGAGGGATCTCTATATATGTGTTTAGAATGATATGCTTTAAGGCTTATGATATGATATTAGGCTAGTTATGAAGTACAAGGGATTTTTTAGTTTGTTGGTTGGGAATCATTAACTGGGAAGGTCATGTGAAGTGAAGGAGGGAAAAAGTAGAAGGATGTTTCAACATGAGAAGATAGGTTAAGAAAAAGTGTCAATCCATTGGGCTATGGAGTCATAAAAGGGTTTACTTGCACAACAACTATTCAAGGGTTTTCATAGGGAAATTCATCTATATCAGAAGATATTTTAAGTTGAGTTGGTGCTATGGAACATTAAGAAGTGTGGTGAAAGAAGCAAACATATAAGAAAACGAAGGGAAACCTAAGATCAGGTAAGGAATTTTAACCTATCGTGCTTTTGACATACTCTTCAAGGGGAAAAACATTTAAGATAAACATAAAAGGTATCCTAAGATCAAGTAAGGACTTTTAACCTATCTTTCTTTCGGCATACTCTTAAGGGAAATCTTCATAAAAATTGTTTAAGACTAAACAAGGGACAGGGATAACCATAAAATTCCTTGATTAGGACTCTACTTAGCATGCAGTGAAAATATCATTCAAGAACAACATCTCAAATTCTACTCAGCAAGACATGGGCTCGCCAACATTCCTTGACTGGTTATACTCTATTGATTCATCCTCAAACACACATTTAGAAGAAAACATAAACATAAAGCTTATTAGTTAGAATTAGGGTACTTTAGAAGTAAATCCTAATCTATATTTGCTTCTCTTTATCAGAGAATATGAACAAAGTGAAAAACATAAGGAGAATAACAATTACAGTAAGAAAAACATCACCAATAATATAGACCAGGATCCTCTGAATATGCTTGTGTATTTGATGTGAAAAACTAGTTACATACATTGAGTCCAATGGCTTTCTACAGTCCAGTACTTCTCTTCCTAGTCCTTTACAATGAGTTTCCTGTGAATACATATAGGTGAGAGAGGAAGAGTGTTGAAGGAAAGATCATAAATATCAGTTAAGATAGAGGGGGAGAGGTATCCGAATGCCTATTCTGCTTAATGACCATTGCATTAATTGATTGTACCATTTTATTATTTTTAATTGCCTTTGAGGCATATCTGGTAGGCTGGTAATAACTCTGAAGGGTGTTCTTTGAAGATAACTGTGGCCGAAGTACTTTGTTTGACCTCTGAGACAAGTAACTGTCATATTTCAGTTCTGAGGCCTCCCATGACTATGCAATAACTATTCTGACAGTTTTAAAAATGTTTTGTCATTAGGATGGCTGTCAAGGTGTATTTTAAGGGTACAACAGGCTACAAGTTTTCTTTTCTCGATCTCTGGAGATTTAATTTCCTTGATGATCTGACATTTCAAGGCTTATAATGCTGATTTGTTTGGTTTTTTCACTTTAAACCAAATTAGGCGTCAGATTTGTGCTTTAGGCTTCTTCAATCATCTTTAACCTTTATGTCCTTGCTGACTGTATTCCCTTCGATTATTTGTCTTTATGCTTTATCCTTCATTCTCTGATCACTGAACATCTTCATTGTTTTGGTGTACAGGTGGCTGCTTGGAGGGTTTGATTGAAAATATGATATCATGATTTATCAACTAAAACATGGAAATAATCTCCTTTTATCCCTTTTCTGTATTTGTTAGGCCACAGAGGATCGTCACCCTCGGTCTCTGTCAACATTTATTGACTGTGGGACAGCTTTTACAAACAAACGCCATTAAACTTGCACAAACCACAAAACTGTTATAAAAACCAGCGCGATTTGGATTAACTACTTTAGAGGGCTTTAGAGGAGGTAGAGGAGCGATGTAGAGGAGGGAAATTGCAGCGGAGGTGAGCTTTCATGGTGGAAAGCAGGCGAAGAAAGGTTTAAACAGGATTATGGCACGAAATATGGAAAAGTGGTTTCGGAAAATTGACAGCACACAAAAGGGGATGTTGAGGGTCTTTGGTACGATCTACCTTACATGGTCATGGAGAATGACCTTGCACACGTTGTTATCACCCAAAAAAATTTAAAACATCATTGTGTCAATGTTGGGCGAGAATTGTGAATTATGGATAAATCACGCTTCCTTGGATAGGTGCTAGTCTAGAAAAATAGGTGAAGGACTATATGAATATTTCTCCCAACTCAGAACAGATGCACAAAGAGGATTGGAGGCTTACTTGTTCAGTTGCTTCCAAATGGCTCCTTTTGTCGCTTCTATTTCAGCTTCAAATTCAAGCAGTTTGTGAGCTGAATGCTTCTTGCAAGAAAGAACAATGAAGCAAAAGAAGATGCAATAATATAGATATATATTCAATCTAGTTAGCTAAATCAGTAAAGCATAAACCATACACATCAACTAAGATCTTGCAATATGGAAAATCAAAGCCAAAACAGATGCATATAGGGAAAAATAAGCAGTACTATTTATTGATGATAGAAGGAGAGGTTACAACCTAGTGACTGATTTGAAGTGACCTTCCAGAAATGTTCCCAAGCCTCATCACAGTATAAATCTCTCCAGCAGCAGCTACACAAATCTAGCTCTCAATTGAAAATTCTCCAACATTTCTCTACTCAAATTCTTCCTTCTCAAGCACTTAGATCTGTGCTCAATTTATAGACGAACTGTAGCCTGTTTTGCAATCAATAACTTTAAAAAAATAAGCAAGACATGTTTCCAGTCATGTAGATGTCAAATGGACACTTGGATTCGAAGCTTGACACATGTGAACTCTTCTAGAAGGCACTGGCCAAGTGGAGATTCCAGAACAATGAGAATTTCACTCCCAATGTGACCAACACACCTTTGAATGCCGAGAAGTGCTTTGCAGAGCAGCCTTGCATGGGGCTACCTGCATATGCAATGCACGTAGGCCCCTTAGAGCCTGCGTTGGTGAGCTCTCATATGTTATATAATAAGCTTCAAACCATGGAAACCTTTGCTTGATGAAATTCTTGCTTGATTTGTCTTGTTTCTTGTCTTAGGGCATGTAGCAATTGAAATGATAGGGAATGATAGACCTTTGATCATTGGTCCTGGAGATGATGTCCAGTTAACCAGGTCATTGGGAATGGTACCCAAATTGACCTATAACAATTGCCCCCTAAAGTATGAGATCCAAATAATAAGAAAATTTGATTGAGATACTTTACACTATGATGAGCCTGGAAATGAAGGGGAGTGGTCACCTGCATCAATCTTACAATACATTACATCATGATATATCCTCTTTGATCATAATTTCTAAGGGTAGGAATTCCCATGTTCAGCACATAAAACAATCTAATAACATGTACATAATTCAGAAAGTCATCTACATTGGAATGTTGCCTAGATGCAAACATGCCTATAGATATAGGCTCATGTTTGGATGACAATCTATATGTAAGTTCACCGTACAGATGATGTGTAAAAAAATCATGAAATTGCAGCCTGGATGGATGAAACTAGATCCAGGGTCTTCTTATCTCATTCACTTGATCATTCGAGTACAAGTGTAGCCATGCGAATATATGATTTATAGTCAAACATGGAAAGACATCGTTTGATTACTGACCAATGATGTGAGCTGTTAAAAATGAGAGAGAACCACCATTGATGTAAATGGCCCTCAAGGTATTGCAGTTCATTTCGTAAGGCATGAATAGATGATTTGATGTCGAATGCCAAACAAAATCTTTCGCTCAAAGGTCCAGAAGCGAGGATCTTGTCGATGATGTAACAAGCCTCATGGTATTGGAATCTAATGTTTCTAAATGAACTTCCTGGATATTTATTTGTCATCGATAGTAAGTCACCTTATTACAAAACTGGAGCTACTAATTTCGGAAACAAGGGTATGACTTGATATAGCAATTTTTTAGGGGTGAAGGTTTACGAGTATTGCAGAAGGATGAATTTTTAATCACTAGATGACTTCTATTGAACATATGGGTGACACTATGATGAGTTGGAAGCATTGACCCAAAAATGAAGTGAAGGTATGTGAACCATAGGTGTGAATGAACCATCAAGATGATTACCCAACCCAAACAGTCATAGACATGGAGTGAAAGAAGTGTCAGGTTCAAGAGCGACTTGTTACCAAAAAGAAACTTTGCTCACTTTTCCCAAATTTCCCCCAGTCATTTGTCGACCAATGCCTCTTTATTTTTTAACAAGCTTGAGGAGGATAACATTTTCTTGATCTATAATTCAA
Source organism: Pinus albicaulis (assembly GCA_034641835.2). NCBI lineage: Eukaryota > Viridiplantae > Streptophyta > Pinopsida > Pinales > Pinaceae > Pinus > Pinus albicaulis. The sequence continues at coordinate 774,676,506 of CM076579.1, read as the reverse complement.
CCCTTTGAGCGAATAAAGTATCACTATTTAATAATTTAACGAGTCTAGCGATGGATGAAACTCGATTCTTGCCATGATCGACAAGCCCATCGCTATTTTATGTTTTAACGAGCTTAACGACAGTGATAACCCGGTCATTTTTCATATTTAGAGAGTCTGAAAAAGAGGACGAAAGAGAACTCAAAAAGTACTTTTTCGTAAATTTGTCTCTCATATCCGAAAAAGTGTAAAATAATATCTGAAAGAACCTCTTTGGTCATGTTTAACCAATATATTCCTTTTTCGTAAATAATCTATCTTAGTTCGGAAAAGGTTAAACTTATACTGAGTAGATATCAATTCATTTATTTTAACGAGCTCAAAAAGACAAGTGCTCGGCAATCTTTTCACATTATCACAGTCTAAAAAGAGCTAAAAGAAGACTCCAAGGGTTCCTTTTTCGTTGTTATTGAAGCTCAAAAAAGAGATAAAAGTGCGCTTAAAATCCTTTTTTGTTTTTAACAAAGCTTGAAAAATAAGGAGAAAAAATATGCTTTATCGTCAAGTCATTCTTTGAATAAATCTACACGACTAATATGTTCATTAATTGTATTTCCTATTCAGAACAACATCAAATGGATTAAAAATACCTGTTTCATGATAAAAACATAATAAAACTATACTATAGCAATAAATTTAACTTGCAAAGAATTAAATGACTATAAAAGGTAGTTTCACTATTCATTTTTACCATTCCATAGTTACCATTTGCATTTTGGAGCTCTGAACCTGATTTTTCCCCCGAACTTCAGTCGTTGATTGTGATCGTTTCTGTGGATAGATTTAGTTACTGTTTGATCTAGGTTAGTAGCATGAACCTCCTCTTCCCTTTAGTATTCATTTCATTTCCATTCTCTGCAAATTTTTAGGGTTTTAAGGCCACTAGGTTAAATACTACCCAAAATGAGGGCAACACACCCTTGAATGTTGAAACCTGCGTTGCATAGTAGGTACAGTGAAGGGTACCTGCATATGCAATGCACTGTCTTGACCTAGGGAGTGTGTTGGGTGCAATTCAAGTTTTTGGTTTTCATGTTGTGCCCAAAATTTGCCTAGTTTTTTGCAATGAATGGAATCTAATGGATATTATGGTTTTATTTTAGGTTTCCATCAGATTATAATGACGCTTACATGTAGGGAAAGAGAACATGAAGAACAAGATATGATTGCCTTGAATGATCCGGGTATTGTAAGAGCCCTAAGATATTGTGGAGTACTTAAGTATTTCAAATTTTTGGGAATGAGGCAACAAATAGAACTCTTGGAGTTCTTAGTTCAATCATGGGATCTGACGATAGAGACATTTCACATTAAAAATCAAGTGTTACCCTTAACAACTGAGGACGTGTATTTTCTCACAGGTTTGTCGAGGAGAGGTTTTCCCATTTATCTCACAGGGTCTACCGTTGGAGGGGACACAGTGAGGGATTATGTTATGCATTATTTCTGTCCAGGGGTAGAACCTAGCAAAGAGGTAAAAATAAACATTCGAGATGTCAGGGATTTGCTTTTGAGAACCATCCTTTTCACGATCGCTAAAATTTCTGGCACCATTACACTACATGTAGTGAACAGATCATATATGCAGTATGCGCTAGAGTGCTTAGAGCCAACAGTCTTAAACTGATCTGAAGTTGTTCTATCTCAGATGAAGGAATGTCTAAATAAAGCAAAGGGAGGAAGGAAGAAAAATTTCAGTTATGGTTCAATCCTTATCTCCTTCGCTTTGGAATAGATTCCACTGATGTAGCCACAGCATGTAACACTGGATATATCTAGTCCTAGAGATCCTTGAATGCACACATGGGTAGAACTCATGGGTCGACATGCAGGCCAATTGACCGTTGTGTTCTCTACTACATTCTTTGCCTTGTTCTGGTGACAGATTGTCGCCATCGATGAGTACACATACGCAGGCGTCGACTTCCGAGGAGATCCAGATTTAATATTACCAGAAGGCGCTCAGTGGGGTGCAATAGGTAAGAATGATTTGACAATGTTTTTTTTATTTTTCTAAGGTTTCTACTATTTTTTTGTGTTTTGATTTCTTTTCAAGACTAAAATAAATGTTTTATGTAATGCAGATATTGGTCGTGTTCAACCAGTAGAAGAACCAGAGCGTGAAGTAGATGCACCAGCAGAGAGGGCTGTCAGGAGAGCAATCCTTCAGGACCTTGATATGGCAAAGACTCTGGCTAAGCTTCAGTAGCACATAGAGGGGTTGAACTTCGGGATTCCGTATTGCCGGATTGAAGAGATTCCCATGCGACTGCAGTGACACACTATTGTGTTTCCTAACCGTTGGATGCGGTTCATTCATAGGATTGCTAGATCTATAGCATGTTACCATGAGCACCACTAGTTTACTTGTGACATTTTGCATACATTTTGAGTCAGATGACCAATGTGTCATGGGCACAAATTTTGTGAAAACTTATAACTATCTATCTATATGTTTTTCATAGTTTTTCCTATGTTTAATACGCAATCCTATTCAATGATGTGAATGTTTCTTTACCTATGTTGCAAATTTCTGTCTAAAACTTGATTAGCTAATGAATCAGTCAAAGTGTTCAAATTTCTGGAAATGTGTTGATATTGAAAGAAATCAAAATGTCTTTCCAAAGGTCAAACTCTTAGGAACAATCTAAGAAGTGTTGGATTTCTAACAGTATAAACACTAGTAAGTTATAATACCACAAGTTGTGAGTCTAACCTTATGATTATGCAGTTAATACCAAATGAAATGGCATCAGAGAGAATTTCGATCAACGCGCTATACTCAATGATATTGTTCATCGATCTACCAATAAAAATCCCTTGAAAACTCACTAACTCTCCATTCGGAGCGAAAATGGCCCATGCTGCAGAGGATAGATTATGTATACTACGACTATCATGATCAACATATCCAACAAATGGTTCTAAAGATTCAGACATCTGCCATGAAATGTAAAGAGGATTACTAATGTCAAGAAAACTCTAAAAAAAAAATTAAAATAGTGAATGCAAATCAACAACATATATACAATATAATACAAAAAATTACTAGGCTCATGATTAAGCATAGTAATGTTTAAAATACAACCCATTTCTAGTTTGTGCCAATGGAATCCCATCATAATCAACTAACTCGTAGGCACCCTTAGCAAGAACTCTTTTGAAAATATAGGGGCCATGCCATAATGTCTCGAATTTCCATGTACCTATTACATCAAATTATTTATCGTAAAGAAGGACCAAGTCACCCTCTAAGTAGATACGAGGTTGGAAATTTTTGTTGTATTGTGCTTTATACATCTCTTATGCACTTAGTTGGCCAATTGGGCTTCACGATGCATTTCATCAAGATGGATGTGGTTAAGGAGACACGATTCTTCTTCTGAGGTGTCAGGTAACAAGTCTATCACGATTTTTAATGATGATATTTCACATTGGATTGGTAAGATAGCTTCCAAACCATACACCAATTGAAAAGGAGTAAATCTAGTTGCATTTCTCACCGAGGTTCGATACGCCAACAAATAGGAGTACAGGATCAAGTGCCAGTTCCATTTACAGACTCCTATCATTCATTGAAGCATTCATTTAAGAATTTTGTTAATAGCCTCAACTTTTCCATTTGATTGTGGATAATGAGTAGAATTATCATGTGACAATCCTAACTTGGTAGTCAATTCATACATCATACAGTTGCGAAAATTCTTCATATGATCCATAACTATAGCCTGTGGGACCCCAAACTGTGCAATAATGTGGTTGAAGAAAAACAATGCAGTTGTTTGTCCTGTGTTATTAAATGTAGGCATCACTTCGACCCATTTAGTAAAATAGTCGACTGCAACAATAATATAACCATGTCCCTCGGATGAAGGAGGGTTATAGGTCATGAAGTCAATACCCCAGTTCGTAAATGGTCCAGCAGAGACAACGGGATGCCTTGGCGCTGGTGGTTTGCAGATTTTACGATAAAAAATCTGGCATGCATGACAACTTCTAGCTACGAGGATGAAATCTCGAAAAATAGTAGACCAAAATTAACTGACATGGAGTATCTTCTGCGCAATAGCATATCCAGATAAGCATCCACCACAAGCCCAAACATGACAATCATTTAACACTTTTTCGGCCTCCTTGTGAGTGAGGCACCTCCTTAAAATGGTATCGATACCACGACGATAAAGTGTATCGTCGACGATTAGATAATATTTGGCTAGGTATCGAATACGTAGTTGTTTAGAGCGAGAGGTATTAGGTTGAAAAGTTTGGGTTTGGAGATAAATGATGAAATCCCCATACCAAGGATCAGATGATTCGATCAGAATCAAAGACTCGTCTGGAATACATGGTTCTGATGTAGTAGGATTACTATCAGAGGGAAGGTCACAAAGAAGCTCATCCAGAACTAAAGACTTCTTTGACTTGGATTTAATGAATTCCAAATCAAATTCCTGCAAAATGACAATCCATTTTTAATATTCCCCCCCCAACAATTGACGTGATAAGATATAAGTCATGGGGTTGTAATTCGAAACTATTGTTGTTTTTCGGAGTAGGATATATTGGTGAAATCTTTGGACAACTTGAACGGATGCCAAGGCAAGATTTTCCACGTATGAGTACTTAACTTTCGTATCATTGATATTATGACTCAAATAATAGATCAGATTTTCAATTCCATATTCTACTTAGACCAAAACCATAGCGATGGTAGTTTCAGTTGCGGAAATATATAGGAAATAATCATTTTGATAATTTGGAGGATACATTAATGATGCTCAGACAAGAGTGTCCTTGACAGCATCAAAAGAAGCTTGCACAACTTGGTCCCAATGGAAGGGAACCCCCTTTTCCAATAATCGAGTAAATCCTTTAGCCATTTCGTTGTATTTTGGAATGAACCTTCTCAGGAAGTTAGCCTTTCCTTTAAGTTTTTGTATCTGAAGTAAGTTTTATGGTGTAGGAAAATCAAGAATGGCCTAGACCTTCAATGGGTCTATTCGAATTCCTTCTTTTGAGACTATGAATCCGAGAAATCAACTAGAACCAACACAAAACACACATTTATGTGGATTGAGGCATATCTTGTAATGGCTTTCAAATGCAGCAGGTGATTAGTCCGATTTCGTGAATGCACTGGTAAATAATCTATATATGGTTGAACAATGTGCTTGATGTCGTTGAAAGCATAATCCATTGCTCTCTGAAAATTTGCCCCAACATTCTTTAAACCGAACGGAAGTTTCCTATATGCAAATGTAACTCAGGGACAGATGAATGATGTCTTATGTTGGTCATTTGGGCAGATATTGATTTGATTGTAGCCAGAAAATCCATCCATGAACGAGAATATTTCGCATCCAACACAATCATCAATAATCTGGTCGATAAAGGGAGCATGATAGTTGTCTTTTGGACAAGCATGATTAACATCCCAATAATCGACGCACACTCTAATGGTTCCTTATTTTTTCATAATAGGAATGATATCAGAACCCACTTAGTTAAAGGAACAGGGTAAATGAAACCAACACGGAAAAAATTTTCAACTTCTACTTTGATGACAACAGCTTTCTTCGGATGAACAGGACAAAGTTGTTGGTGCATCGGTTTGAAATTAGGATACATATTAATAGTGTGTTCAACTCTACTAGTATCTATGCCTGGCATTTCCTCGTAAGACCAAGTGAATACGTCACAAAATTCATGAAAAAGAGAGCGATATGAATCAAGTTCTGATGGAGAACAAGATACACTAACATGAATATTTTCTACAATGCCAGGTTTGGTCAAAATATCGATAGAAATCATTTCTTCAATATTTGATAAGTTTCTCTCAGAGTCAATTGCATTAATCAGTAAAGAATTCGAAAAGAAAGTTTTGATGGATGGGTGACATATTTCACTGAGATTGTTTTCTTCATAATCTAGAAGATGGGAACGATGATGATAATCTTCCCATGGTTCTCCTTTTAACATCATAGCTTCCAAAATATTTTCATCTATCAAAAACTTTGAGGAAAATGGATCAGATGGAGTACCAAAATCTAAGGAATGATCAACCCAAACACTCGGCAACGTTGATTTCATATTTGTCGCCCAAGCCAAATATATTGATTTCTATGCCATCTCAATAGGGTTGGGTGGTAAACATCATCCAACGTAGAAATTTTAGAATCACCCGTACTCTCCCTTAAGCCTGTTACACTAAAATTTGTCACCATGACATTTTAGTACTCCCTTGGAAGTCTACAATATCAAAGTTCCTAAAGTCAAGCCTTGAAATTAAGAGAAAAGCTCATAAAAGTCTTAAAAAATCTTATACCACACTTTTTCTTAGTATTTCCTGTGGTGTCGCACCTTTTGGCTATAAAAACTGTGGAGCCAAACATAGTGTTTATTCATTAAGGGTGCGGACCCTTGTAAAAGATAAAAAAGGCACAAGTAAAATCTATAAGCTAGTTTGAGTGATTTTTGGAAGCTTCTAGAAACATTCCTGCAGTGGAAAGTTCGTTCCTTTCATGTTCATGAATCCCATCCAATAAGGAGCTAACCCCTTGATGTAAGGAACTAATCCCTTTGAAGGAGGATTCTATCCCTTCTTGTATGCAGCTGTAACCTCCTCTCTTTCACTATAAAAAGAGGCATAGGGCAGCCTCAAGGGGTTACAATTGAGGAGTCCAAGCTTTAGTATTATTGGAGGTGAATTGCTATTGAAACTTAGACCCTTTTAGCTAAGACTTCATGTGGGAAAGATTACATACCTGTATGTATCTTAGTTGGAGGAGTGCAAGGCTGGTCAGAGTAAAGGAAACGCCTGTTTTGAACCCCAGGAAAACTTGTACAACATCAAGGCGGACATGGTTGTAAGGCTTTTCTTATTTAAGTTAATATAAATAAGTTCGTTTTTCTCAATAAGCTGTAAATTGATTAGTTTATTTTATGGATTCCTTGATCACCATAATAGATATGATTTGTGAATATATGCTATGCAAGTGCTATTTGATGTTTTTTTGTTTGTGATTGCAGATCTTCAAAGGCAACACTTTCGGGCAACTGAAGGACTACTACTACAAAAAGGCGTTGGATCAAAGGTAAGATCGTTAAGCCTTTATAGCATTTAATTATGAATCACAATATATCTAGAGAAAGATAGATTTAATTGTCTGTTTGTTGCTAGTTGTCTGTAGGACGCTTGGGAGGTATGTGTTGTCCGCAAGAATGACTTATCCATCCAAAAAATTGGCGACTCCACTAGGGAATGATTGGATTTTTGTTTTCCTTTTGTTTTGACTTGAGAAAATGATTTTTCTGGTTCTTGATTGATGTATACTGGTTTGGGTGGCTTAGTTTAATTTTTTTGTACTTTTAGAATATTTTAAAACTTTTTTTTCTTGAAGTTTTCTGATCTCCGCACTTTGCATTCACGCACAGTGCAGTCATCTCCACAATTTTCTTGAGTAACCAGTGCGGTACCGCACCTGTTTACTTTGGAGCCTACAGACCTTGGAAATTTTTTATGAAAACTTAAAATCTCGTTTTCAGACTTAGTCTAGATTTAATTTAGGATTCTTAGCATCTACCTAGATCTATATTTTTCTATCAAAAAGCCTTGTTTATGAGTTTCTTTCAGCAAATTTTTCATCTCATCAATCTCCATTAAGTTAATTGGGTGTTTTGAGTCTCTTTTTTGAGAAATTCTTAATTTTATTTCCTTTGGTCATTACTTGGAGGTTTGTCTCAGTATTTTCACAATTTTGCATCTTTTTTCTTTTTTTTTTGCAAAAAAAACTCCCCCCTCATTCGCCGGGGGGGCCTAAACTGTGTATGAGTGTTAATCGCCTTTGAGTGTTTTTTTTTTAATCTTTGGAACTCTCACCCAATTTTATATACTTACACTTGATTGTTTCTTAGATTACATTAGAATCATCTTTTGTTTGAGAATTCTCTTGCATAGATCACATTTTCATAATTAGAATTCTCATTTTCAAAATATGAATGAAAAATGTGCATAGATTACATTTGCATACTTTTCATGTGAATTGTGCATAGATTAAAATTGCATAGTTTACATTCTGAAAAAGTCAATCGTAGATTTAGATTAGTTTATTTGATTTGAATTTACATGTTTTTATGCTTGTTTTAAAAACACAAAAATAAAAAAATGGAATTGATTAGCATTATTTTTTCTTGATTAAATTAGTGCATTAGAGAATTTTTTATATTTTCTCTTATTGATTAATTTTTTGCATTGTTGGAAATGAATGGAAACTATCTCCCTACTTTAGTTAGGATTCATTGAATTGAAAAGATCACATTATCATATTCAATTGAATTCAGTTTTGGGTCGGGTCATAACACCATTGGTTTCATATCCATTTACCCTTTGTGTAATAACAACCTAAATAAAACAGCGCTTAATAAAATTCATCCAGTAATTTTTACATTTTTAGGGCTCTTTCCACCAAAATAGCTTAGGCTAGTGTCTTGGAATAGGTTTTAGTTAACTCTCCAAGACAGTAAAACAAAAAAGTAGTCAATCTTGCGGTAGGAAAAATTCCAATTGTTGCATGTATGCTCTGGGAAGCTCCTCTTAAAGGAGTCAAGCACAAGATCATATCCGAACCAGTGAGGTAATTAATCCTTCCTCAGTGGGAACAATAGAAGATATACACGTATCAACAACGGTAAACCTCAGATTAACCATTGTCGAGGAGCCTGGGGTCACTTGTCGGTAAACCTTTGATTATGTCAAGGAGTCTTCAAGGGGATTGAGCTTTGTTGCTCTTCCCTTGCATGTGTGTCGGATCGTAGACTGTTCCCCCAGGTATATTTTTTTCTATTGGTAACCTTAGTGGCCATAATCTATAGGATTCTTTCCCAAGGTGACGGTGGAGGGAAGATCCCACTGTACCTGGAACAGATGTTGGCTAGACTCACTTGGACTCTCAGGAGGGTTATATTCACTCAAGATGGTATAGTGGAGAAACTTGCACCAGTATGTTTCATTAAGCAGGTTGTTGGGGTAACTTCTCCAATCACCATTTCTGCATTAAAATTCTACAATGTTGGATTTCATCACCAACTAGTGTTTTTAGTGCGGGAATATACTGTTTGTGTGTGGTTTGACTCCTAGATTTGATAGCGTGTGTTCATTCGTTTGTTTTTAATTTTAGAGACCATAGGTGTGAATTGTGAATTTTTAATTTTAGTTTTAAAATTGTTAATAAAATTCACTGAAGTTGAATATAATGGCAACTGTTCTGGAATGTACCAACCAAGGAATCCCTCTTAATGAGAATCCTAGTAATTTTCCTTTCTTTGGAAATGTTGGTCCTCCTTATATGGCTACATTTTCATTACCTGGATTTACAATAGGTTTACCGGTATGGTTGTTTTCAACTTCATTGGCCCCGAATACTCCAATTGTTCCACCTCAACTAGATGCTCCACCTCAACAGAGTTCACCATCTCAACATCACCAAACTTCTGTTGACCCTTTACCTTCTTCGCCCAATATGTCTTCCTCCCTTTCTTCTTCTTCTCTTGGTAAAAGCCTTGACGCTAGTAACTAGGTGACTAAGAAGAAGAAGAAAGGGAAGAAGAAGAAGAAGAAGAAAAATAAGAAAGAATTCAACCAACCAACCATGGCTGCAAATGTTAGTAATGTTGAGGAAACCTCCAACATGCATCGTAAACCCAAATTCCCTTGCAAGCTTTGTAGGGGTTACCACTTCCTTATCAATTTTCCTGGTATTCCAAAGGTCTTGGAAGTATGGTCATAAAAATCCCATCAACTTTCCGTTGATCCATCTACCAGTGATTGTCACGTTCCTGGGAAAAAGGGTAAAGTTAGGTTTCCTTGTAGGTTATGCAAAGGGAGTCAAAAAACTCACATTTACCCTCACATGGATGACGCCTCAAAATTGTTGGAAAAAATTACTGTTCCACAGCAAGAACTTCCAACTGGTTACCGTCAACTTTCTCCCAACCTACCATCAACTGATGGAGTGATTGATCTAATTCAAAGTACAGTCAATCCCACTCTTCCATTGAAAATTGAAACTCATATCACTCAGGTTGATGGTCCATTAGTTGATCAAGTGGTTGATCCCACTCTCCCTGAAGAGAGTGAACTTCATACTACTTAGGTTCTTCTTGTTACATCAGATTCTTCTACGCCAGGGAGAATTTCACCTGTTCCTACAGAACCCCCTCCAAGTAATGAGGTATTTTCCTTTGATTGGAATAGACTGAAAAAACCTCATCTTCCTTCCTCCATCCCTTTCCAAGTCATTTTGAAGGCTGGTGGTACGAACATACAACACACACATGTTGATGAAGGTGTTTCTGTTAGTATTTTATCCTCAACTAATTGGAAAGCTTTGGGTTCCCCTCAGCTTGTACCTGTTACGCAGAATCTGAAAGCTTTTAACAAAACCATTAGTGAACATTTAGGGATCCTTCCTAAGTTTTCTATTACTTTGGAAGGTAAAACTATCTGTATTGATCTTATGGTAGTTCGAGGCCCCTTGGATTTCAATTTACTCCTTGGGCGAGACTATGTATATGCAATGAAAGATGTCGTATCGGCACTCTTTTACGTGATGTCTTTCCCTCAAAACGGAAATATTATGAATGTAGACCAACTTTCATTCCCTAGTCTTAATTTGACTAACAATAATCCAAAATACCTGATTGTTCCTCATACGGAAGTGATATCTACCTCACCACGGGTTAATTATGTGGCAACCAGTCCCATGTTTTCAGTTACCAATGCAAGCGAGCCTCTCACTGTTTGCTCGTCTTCCTTTGACTTAGATCCGGTAATTGACATGGAAAACTCTACATGTGTTCCTTCCAGAGAATTTTTCTTCCATCTGATGAAGACCTTTTGGAAGCCATAATCGAGGAGTGTCACTTGACATGTCTTTCTTTCAGTTGGAAGCCATGACAAGGTCACTGCGAGGATAGTTCCTTTTCCTGTGCCAACCTTGTTAGAAAATGAAACAGGTTCCTAGAGGATAGTTCTTGTTACTGAGTCAACCTTGTTAAAACATGAATCAGGTATGAGGACAGTTCTTTTCTTGTGTCAACCTAATTAAAAAATGAATCAGTAGGTAGAGTGTAGAGAGTAGATTGATATATTAGAAATAAGTAGTTTCTGAGGATGGTTCCTGTTACTGAGTCAAACTCATAAAAAAATGAATCAGGTACGAGGAAAGTTCCTTTTACTGTGTCAACCTCGTTAAAAATGAATCAGTGGATCAAGAGGAAAGTTCCTTTTACTGTGTCTACCTCATTAAAAAATGATTCAGTGGGCCATGAGGACAGTTCTTTTCCTGTGTCAACCTCATTAAAAAATGAATCAGTAGGTTACATAGGTAGATTGTAGGGAGTAGATTTGAAGACAGTTCTTTTACTGTGTCAACCTCATTAAAAGAAGAAACATGTATATGAGGATAGTTCCTGTTACTGTGTCAACCTCGTTAAAAAATGAAACACGTTTCCATGAGCATAGTTCTTTTCCTGTGTCAAGCTCATTAAAAAATGAAACAAATCCCCCCCTAATTGAGTTGAGTCTTTGAATATATCCTGTAAATGTTAAGTCGTATATTTAGGTTAGTTATTTCATTTTTTGCATAATTTTTCGTACAGTTTTAGGTCGGGTCTTTCATATGATATCGTAAATGAACCTTCATTCCATCCAACTTTTAGTAACTAGTAGTCTACTTAGTTGAATGGAATGAAGCTTGGGGGGCATGCGCTCTAGAAAGTTACGCTTGGGGAGCATTAAAACATATCTCAAGCACAGTTTCCTTATGTTTCAAGCTTGTGTAAAAATGAAACCATTTTCAAGCATATATTCCCTATGTTTAAAGCTTGTGTAAAAGTGAAACCACTCTCAAGCACAGTTTTCTTTTTTTCAAACTTGTGTAAAAATGAAACAAACCTATCTAAAGCATAGTTTTTCTTTGTTTCAAGCTTTTGTAAAAATGAAACCTATCTTGAGTCTATTTCAGTTTTTATTTTCAAGACTCGTTAAACTCATGAAAATCCCGAGATTATTTTTCCATCTTTCATTCTCGTAAAACACATGAAAATGCCAAGTTCTTTCCATCTTTTCCTGCTCATAAATTAAATTGAAAGTTGGCCATATGAGTACATTTTTATCCCTTTTTTGAACTCGTTAAAAATTACGAAAAAGTGAAAACCATGAGTACATTTTTATCACTTTTTTGAACTCGTTAAAACTTATAGAAAAAGAAAAACCATGGAGTTCTCTTTTAAGCCCTTTTCAGACTCTCTAAAGATGAAAAGATTATCGAGTACTTGACTATTCGAACTCGTTAAAGGAAATGAACAGTCGTCCTTTCAGCATAATTTTACCCCTTTTCCAGAATGAAATGGACTATTTACGAAAAAGGTATACGTTGACTAATCATGGTCAATAGCGTTCTCTCTTGCATTATTTTATCCTTTTTCGGGCCTGACAGACTAAATTTACGAAAAATTACACCCATGGAGTTTTCTCAAGTTTTTCTTCTGACTCCCTAAAAATGAAAAACACCAAGTTTCTCCTATACTGGACTCATTAAAATTTAATAGTAAAGGACCTGTCGATTACAAACAAGAACGGACCACTCCTTCTTAGGGTTCAATTTTAAACTAAGTTGGACTCATCTGAAGGATGAGCTTATAAACAAGAAAATGTTATCCTCCTCAAGCTTGTCAAAAATAAAGAGGTAATTGCCAGAAATGGTGGGGGAAAAGAGAGAAAAATAGATTTGTTTGTCACACTTTGATTTGTAAAAGCATTACACCACTCTTGAACACGACACTTTTTTTCGCACTTCTACCTGGGTTGGGAAATCCTTTACCTATCAGTTAATCAAACCACATTGAAAGTATTTAGCCGGTTTTTGGGTATTATCTTAGGGAAACTATCACCAAGCCATCTGCATTTTCTTTATGTGTTCAAGAGGACAGTCAAACAAACCATTCATCTGCAAACACTTGTCTCCATTCACGTTGACCATCCCTGAGTCAGTCCTTGCAAAAACAAAATTCAAAACTTGATCTATGGTTTCGTGTCGTGAGCTTGCTTTATGACAGATCACTTTCTATCGATGACAACTCATCATCTAGGAGGTTTATCTAGAATCTGTCAGTACCTTGGAATCTGCATGCCTTAATGGTAGGTTTCTCGCCCTCGATGACAAGTTACATCATTTACCTTCGATCAAACGATTCATGAAATGTTCGACTTTAGATCACTTATTCACATTTCGTGGATTGTATTCAGTACTTTGAGAGCCATTTTCATTATTGGTTGTTTCTGTTAGCCCCCCATAAATTTTTTGACAAGAAAACAGGGGGCTAAAATGTTTTTGAGCCTTCAAGGAATGCATTTCCCCTGAAAACACATCATCCTTGAAGCATCCTTGTGCCTTTTGTCCTTTGATAAAATCCCCTCTACTGATTCCCATTATAAAGCCTCTCTGTTTGTGAAGAAATCCCCAAAGGCTGCTTTTTCCCTCTTATTTCATTCCCCTCTAAGCCTTTGTTTTCACCCTCTTTCCTTCCCCTTCTAAATTCCCCACTCACCCTTCAGATATTCCTAAATCCTCTTTAAATCCCACATACACCCATTATTTGGTCCAATCCCCCTTTTTTCCCTCTATCGTTACCTTTTCCCACCCTCCAATGGACTAAATATGGGCCAAAAAACCCACTTTCCACCTTATAATAGGCCTAGCCCCTTTCAACCTAGTCCGCAAACCACTTCCCCATATGCCCTTTACCCAAGAACCAAGCGCAAAGTCTCTAAGCGCTAATCGCAATCGGAGCTCTCGGGCAGGTACTTTCCTTAGTAAACACGAAAATCCCGATGCGATTGGATTTGGGTCTGTAGCCCCGTGCCACAATATCCACCGTTGATCTGAATAGATCTAACGGTCTGCGCAAAGTCTTGCCGCACCCATCTCACCCCTCCGCAAGGCCTCCAATTGAATGTGGGCCATTGATCTGGTCCCGAGGATCCAACGGCCAACGCTCAATCACTCCAATCGCAATCGCAAGTTTTAAAACGCGCCACCCTTTGCATCCCTGATTGCGATCTCCCAATTACAATCTCTGTCGTTGATCCATAAATGGATCCAACAGCCCAACGTTAATCGCTGCATGCCCCGTCACCCCTCTCTGTCTCCCTCTGATTGAATATGGGTCGTTGATCTGGTCCCCAGATCCAACGGCCAACGCTCAATCGCGCTCCCACTCCCGATCGCAATCGGAACTTTCATCGTGTCACTCCTTGTTTCCCTCCGATTGGGATTCCCCGATCAAATCACATTCGTCCATCCCTCTAGATCCAACGGTACAAATTAATCCCGCTCCACTCTTTTGTTCCCGCCCGTCTCCCCGCCGATAATTTCTCCACCGTTGATCTATCGCCTTGATCCAACGGCCATCACATAATCGCGACATTTCTCCAATTGCAATCGCAATTTTCAAACCATGTCACCCTTCGTCCCCTCGATTGTGACCCGCTGATGGAATCACAATCGTTCACTGCCTTTGATCGGACGGTCTGTGGCCCTTTTCACCAAACTTTCACTGGCTCTCTTCTCCACCATTCTACGGTGATTTCCATTGGTTTTTCGCCTGTGTATATCATCTCTGCTACCATTCCTCCGACCTCCGCAGTATTTCTCCACCACTGCCCAGGTTTTGTGACAAGTTTATTTCATTATGCAAGGGTCACAGAGAGGCCATTACAACCGTCAAGTGAAGCAGTAGAGACGGATTTTGAAGGGATTTACGCCCATAGTTGAATATTAACAATTATAATCCCGTGTTTAAAGAATCAAGGTGCAGTTTGAAGACTTAAGCACGCAAAGGGTCATATCCGTGTTTTAATATCAGCAGAACGCATTCCTCCGAGAAGGAAATTTATCTACAACATTCCTCATATCTCCTCGAGCCCTGAAACAATTAATTACACTGACAGAAGCTTATTTAAGACGGTCAGACGACAGTTATGGAGGTATGGAGTGGCCTGCAGACCCTTCCATCTAGTTCACCAATTCCATAAGGCAACGCAGAGGGCCTTACAGCCAGAAAGGACTCCAAAGAAACATCCGAGGTCAATATTGGCCTGACAAAGTCTCCCAGACATATAGGGTACTTACAGCGATGCATATAGCCATTAAGCAGAGTGGGCATGAACTCTTTCTCCACTCCGTCTTAATGAGGTCCATTTAATGAATATCACCTACTCCTGTTGTTATCTTCTACTATAAGAATTCCCGAGAGCATATTGTAATGGTTGTTGTTCGGTTGTTGCCGATTGTAGTTAGAGGGATTCATTTTTTACTGTTAGAACAGTTTGGGAGAAAGTAGCTGAGTAATTTGTATTGTAGTAGGCTGGGAGGAGAAGTTTGGATTGTAACAGCCATTGAGCTTAGTGTATGTGACTGGTTTTACATCAATTAATCAAAGCACATTTCTTTGGATCCTGGTCTATTACTATGGGTGATGTTTCTCTTATCTAATCATTTAATTACATTTTCATGCTGTTCATTGTTCTTCTAGGCTCGCATCAGAATATTACCATAGGATTTACCCTTGTTAGGTACCCTATGTTTTTTCTCTCCTTGCCCTCAATGTTTTCTGCTAAATGTGGTATCTGAGGGTTGATTTCAATTAATTTAACCAGTGTAGTGGATGTCATTGCCTACTATCCGATGTATGAATTAAATGAATCTGTCCTTATATGTTCTTGTTGGGTTTAAGCCGGAAGATTTGGGAACACTGGGGATTAGAGTTAGCCCTTTCCACTAGGATCCTTTTCCAACCAGCTAGCCTTTCTAATATCTCTCTGTTAAACTTATCTCAGTTTTCCCTTGGAGCATGCTAAAGCTGACCTGGAGTTAGATGACCTCTGGTCTGATCTATAAGCTTCCCCTTTGTCCCCCCTTTGAGAGTTACCTATGAGTATGTCCAAGCAGGCCTGGAGTTAAATGACCTCTGACCTGATCTATAGACAGAAAATTGGGTTTCTTTCCTTCTCTAACTGTCTTTCCTTAATGTTCCATCCCACCATCTAATCTAAAAAGATCCTTTAGTATTAGATGACTTGCCCTCTAAAAGCTTTGGCTATTTGTTGCATGTAATCACCTTTCATGACTCCATAGCCCAATGGATGGCACTCTCTTGACCTATCCTCTTTGCTGAAGCATCCTGCTATTTTTTTCCTTTTCTCCCATCACTTTCTCAGTCTATGATCTCATGACCAACCCAACAACCAGCCAACCAAATCATTTTAAACCCCCATTTGTGCTTCATACCTAGCCTAACATCTCATTTTGAGCTTCAAAGATATATCATTCTTTGTTTTATTAGAGAGATCCCTCTCTGGACCCAGGAGGGCTAGATCCTAAGGTCTGAAAGTGGTTTTGATGTTATCTCATCTTTTGGTCTTGCCAGTCTGGCCAAAACATGGGAAACCCAACATAATGGCAACTCCACTGGGGAAGTTGAGTGCATTTCACCTTAAACACTCTTAGGCACTCAAAAAACCCAAATCTCTAGTTAGATTGGCATTCAATTGATGATAGTGGACAACACCCTGCTTCAAACATTCATGTACATCCACCTTGCAAATCCACACCCCATAACTCCCAAAAGACCAAATGACTCCACTGGTGGAGGACTCTGAACTGGTTGAGAAGAAGTAGTAGCTTTATTTGCGTAAGCATGAATCCAAACATGGACAGGGATACAAATTATGATGCTTTGAAAGATCAATTATATGAATTAATAGAAACATTTGGTAAAGTGCTGGAAATGTTCATGGCTAGTCTAAATGCAAATGATGAATATTTATAATAGCTCGTGCCTCTTCCAGAACAAGAACAAACTCAAGACCGATAGGATGAGAAAGACATGTATGATGCTCAAGATTATATAGAAGACGAAGAGGAAAGTGATCAGGAACTTCCTGATTGTGTTATGCTGACTAGAGAATATCAGGACCTAATAGCAAAGGCTAATAAGGAATGCTACTGTCAGGAAACAAGAGACCACATAGAAGATGCAGAATCTGATGTGGAAGAAGAGGCTCAAGAAAACATCTAGCCTCCAAATCAGCTAATAAAATAAAAATAGGATTGCTGCTCTCCTGTCCATGATGAGAGGGAAACCCCTCTTTTGACAGAAGAAGAGATTGACCAGATATTAAATCGGCAGTGCACCTCAGACATATTTTATAAGACACACACTCTTTCCCATTCCTCTTATGAGTTTGATAATACAGATCCAGAAGACTCCTCTATGGATTAGGTGTTGGGAAAAATACTGAGAGGGGGGGGGGGGTGAATCAGTATTTACAGCATATTCAAAACTTTTTACTTTTCTTTACTTCAAAACCCATATGCTACTTTCCTGAACCAGACTCGCGTATATACGCGGATACCCTTTATGAAACTCGCGTATTCACAGATATATAATTATGTTATTAGATCTTCTCTTAAATCATTCCATCATTCATTCATAAGATGTTTAATAAACAGTAAACATGAACAGCAAGAGCAGAGTAAATCATCACACAAAGCATCACACATGAACACCAGGATTTTTAGGTGGAAACCCAAGTCGGGAGAAAACCACCGCTGCAGTTGCTCAGCCTTCAATATTTTATTATAGAGAAAACATATTACAACATATGTGCTGGCGCAGACTTGACCAGCACGCAGGCACCCACCTGCGCTCGTTTACCAGCCTCTCCTGGAAGGGAGCTCCAACCCCCTGACTCGTTTACCAGCCTCTCCTGGAAGGGAGCTACGACCCCCCGATCTCGTTTACCAGCCTCACCTGGAAGGGAGCTACAACCCCCGATCTCGTTTACCAGCCTCACCTGGAAGGGAGCTACAACCCCCTGACTGAAGGCTACAACCCTCAGCACCACCTTGGACCACGTTTCATCAATTTTCACACTGGATCCAACAACTTCAATAGAACAACACTTGCAAGCCACATTTCATCTTACTTTCAGACTGGACCCTTTCCATACTTTTAAGCACAAACATACATCACCAACAGATACTTATCAACACAGATCAGATAGCAGAAACACAGCAGAATAGATCAGAAGTTTCATACCCCTTGCTTCAGCAAACCCTAGTTTGCATACGCGCTTTCCCTTTGCTGATGTCGCATATATACGCGCTTCCGTCCACACAAACCAGCGTATACCTCTGTGTATATTTCATTGCGCATATGCGCTTTATCTTCAGCGAAGCCGCGTATATACGCGCTTCCTCTGCGGCAAAGTAGCTTATAGATCTTCAATCATTATAGAGCAGCATACTTCTTTAGATCAGATGTTCAGTTCAGATTTACCCTTTCTACTTCAGACAGATGTTCGCCTAGATGTTCGCCTCATCACAGATCTAGTCATTCCATAAGCAAATACAAGTATATTTCAGATCTAGATCCCCTTCTTCATCACTCCTTCATTGGTGCATCATACATTCAGATCCTTCATTCAATTGTAACCCTTTTCATTTAGATCTACTTCAAAGAGAAGTATTCATTCAAGCTCAGACATCTTGCACCCACACTCATGATTTTCATAATGAATTTCATCTCTTTATATAGGTTTATCCTTTTTCAATACCATGAGCCA
This sequence comes from Pinus albicaulis, assembly GCA_034641835.2. Lineage (NCBI taxonomy): Eukaryota > Viridiplantae > Streptophyta > Pinopsida > Pinales > Pinaceae > Pinus > Pinus albicaulis. The sequence goes on along the minus strand of CM076579.1, from coordinate 774,657,779 downwards.
AACAATGTCACCATGAGCCAAACCAATACCATGAGCCCAAAACTACATTAGACGGGGTCAATTGGGCGGATCATTACCCAATACAATGGGTTAATACCATGGTGGTTACCCCTGGTTTTGCACTTTTTGAGCGCTTTTGCCCATACGCGACTTATAACGTTCTTTCCCGCGTGCATACGCGACTTCCCTTAGACATATCCGCGTATTCTTAGAAACATACTCTTTTCATCATACTTTGAGCACAAGCTGACTTCTTTTCTTCACTGCCTTCTGTACACACTGCAGATACATCATATATAGTTCATCAAGACATATTCTATCAAGCACAACTTGATCAAGTAAGTTGCCATTATCTTCATTAGGGTGGGTTGTGCCATTCAAGTTAGCCCTGACATCCTCATTTCCCAACAACAAACTGTCCATTTCTGTCAGTTTGCATCATTTGCCAAGTCCATCAGTGGAAATAACTTCATCAGGTGGTTTTCAAATCCATTACAACACATGTGTGTCACCTTCCTCTTATCTTCGTCGGTGGAAGTTGCCTTCAAGGACATTTCTGCATCATATTGCCAACAATCTCCCCCTTTGGACTTGATGGCAACCACGATGGTGTTTGACCACAACAGATAGATACATTAAGCATAATGATATTCTCCCCCTATTCAAACACCATGTCACTCTCCCCCTTTGAAATCAAGGGCAAAGGGCGGATCAAAACCAACACAAGGTTGTTTTCTCCTCATGTAGATAGAAGAGCGCTGTAGATCTGATGTGCACTGAAGTTACCATGCTCCCCCTGAGTTCATGCTGAATCTTCAAACATATTTTTCAATGAATTACATGACTCTATGACCTTCCTATCACCAAGGACTCATACTTACATCAAAGATCCAACCAAGTGGATTTACATATGAGACTCAAATACCCAACCAAGTGGGTTTACACAATTTGACTCAACTACCCAACCAAGAGGGTTTACACATTTTGACTCAAGTACCCAACCAAGTGGGTTTACATATTTGATCAAGTCCTTACATGATTGAATATTACAATTTTACATCATAGGTCTCAACATGACCTTTTCATCAAATTACAAATATGACTTTTTATGACCAACATAAAAAAAAAAAGACTTCAAGAGAGAGATCATATTTTAGAACCATCATAATGCCAACATTTGCTTATCTTTCAAAGAAAAGCCAATACTCCCCACAAGCCCCAATGCATCCAAGCATCTTTTTCAAATGACTAAGAGGCTCCCCTTAGTTTGTGTGCATCTGAACACTGTCACCAACAAATGTCAAACTCTTTATGAAGCATTAAGCAAATTAAGACAGAACACCACAAGATACCAACGATATCGGAATGCAAACATCATTGCGGTTGTGGGAAGAGAGCCCAGACCAACCATGATGGGGACAGCAAAACATACGCGGTTTCGTAGGGAACTTTGATATGTCTGTGACTGTGTTTGAAAGCCGCGTATCCCAGCCCATCTATTAAATTTTAACCCGAGGTCAGTCCTTTGGAAGAAATACGGTGTTGAGATTCTTTGAGGTATTTGAATGCTTCCCTAGACTGCAGATGGATAGAACAGTGTAGTTGTGTCTTCAAGCGTCATCCAATGGTTGTAGCATAAGCACATTAGTACCCAAGTTGTCAGATTCCATGCAACATCAATATATTCTTTCCAAGAAAGATTATCATATCAGAACAGCATCTTCGCATCAGAGTCAAGCAATCATCCATGTGGTCCAAACTCACCATGATCTTCAAGATTTAACATGAAGTAACATATGAAGGCAAAAGATCTCAACCATAGTAACAAACTCTGCATGATCTATTCTTATTTCTGAACGACATCCAACTCACCCATGTGAGTACAAAAGATACTTTTCAGTAAACAGGGATCAACATCTCATCATAGCAAGACATCATCATTTAAGCATGAGTATTACAAAAGCCAAGAATAATCAGTCATATTGCCAATAATGCAATCATTAGTATTCAACCTGCTACTCCCTCTAAACCAGTGCTCTTCCTTAACTTGTGCAACCTGAATATTTTTATCATCAAGCCATCAGCAACAATCTCTGAATGATCTATCCTTATCTCTGAATTATAAGACTTTCATCTCAGCAACGAATACTCTTCATTCAACAAGAAAATAGGACTCATCCATAAACTTCAACATAAGATATCAAG